>MU378599.1:0-12408 GCA_022495175.1 Hypoxylon argillaceum | reverse complement strand
TTAAATAAACATTTAATTTTAAATTTATATAAAATAAAATTATTAAAATTAATATATAAATAAAACTTATATTTGTTTTATTTTTTTTTTATTTTATTTTTATTAGTTTATTATTTATAATATTATATAATATTTTATTATTAAAATTATAACTTTAAATTTTATTTTATATTTATATTATTTATATTAATTTATATTTATTACTAGTTTTTTTTATACTAGTATTTTTATATAACTTTAAAGCAGCAAGTATTATTGTTTAAAAGCTTGTTTATTTTTTTAATATATTTATTATTACAGCAATTTAACATTTTAAATTATATAATATATTATAAATTAATTAAATTTAAAATAAATCTTTTTTTAAGTTATATTTTATATATAAATATTTAGTTTAGTTATAAATATTAGTTTTTTAGTTATATATTATATTTTAATAAATAATAAATATAGTTTTTAAAAAGCTATTAAACTTATTATTTAAAAATAAAACAATAAACTATAAAACAAACAGTATTTAAAATTACTAAGCTTTTATAATTAATAACAATTTTTTAAATATAGCTTTGTTTATATTAGTTTTTAATATAATATTTTTAATAAATATTAAAATAGCTAAAGTTAATAAAGCTAATAAAATAAAAAAAAAGCAATCGGAAAAAAAAATAAACAAAACTATTGCTATATATATATTTTTATTTGAAATATTAAATAAAAAAAATAAAAATAGCAATAAAATAATATTTAAAGCAGATATATTTTTTATAAAGCTAGAAATTTTATTAAAATATTTTAATAAAAATGTTTTAATTTTTAATTTAAACGTTAATTTTATAAATATTAATATTTTAATAAAACGTTTTAATTTAATATTAAGTTTAAAATTAGCTGTTAGTATATAAAATATAACTATTGTAAATAATATATTAATAGTTTTATTTTTTTACAATTTTAATTAATTTGTTAATATATTTAAGCTTAAAACTAAAGCAACATAAAAAAAAAAAAACATATTTTTTATATAAAAAAACATTTTTATAATAAATTTTATTATATTTTTTACTAAAGTATTTTATAAGCAAAAAAAAAACAATATAAAAAAACTTACAGCTAAAAAAGCTAAAATAAAAAATGCAAATAAAATTATAATAAATTTGTTAATAATAGCTAGTAATATTAATATTTTAACAAAGTTATATTAAAATATAATATTTTAAAAATTATAACTAATTTTTAAAATATTAAGCTAATATAAGTTATATTTTAAATATATTATATTTTGTACTTTTTTTTATATATATAAATATATTTTTTATTACTTATTTAAAAAATGAAATATATATATTACTTTTTTAGCTTTTTTTACAACTTTTTTTTTTATTTTTTTTATTATTTTTTTACAACTATTTTTTTTACTTTTTTTACAACTTTTTTATAACTACTTCTTTTATTTTTTTTATAACTTTTTTACAATTACTTTTTTTATTTTTTTTATAACTTTTATATAATTATTTTTTTTATTTTTTTTATAATTTTTATATAATTATTTTTTTTATTTTTTTTACAACTTTTTTTTAAAAGTTATACTTTTTATTATTTATTTCGGCTTTTTTATTTTAATATTTTTTTTTTATATATTTTGTTTTTAAACTTTAACGTTTTTTTTTTACATATTTTGTTTTTAAGTTTTATTTTTTTGTTTTAATTATATAAATTTTTTATATATTTATTAATATATTGTTTATTATAAATAAAAAAACTTTTAAAAAAAAATATAACAAAAAATGCTAAAATTTTATTATTTAAAAAATATAATACTATTTAAATAAACAAAGTAATTATAACAAATAAAACTTTTATAATATTATTAAAAAAAAAAGTTTTAATATTTTTAATTAGTTTTATAAATTTAAAAAAGTAATTGTTTATAAAACATTATTAAATTATATTAATAAAAACAATAATAACAAAATAAGCTTTATAAAAAAAACTACTTATATTTTTAACATTTTTTACTTTTTAATTAATTAAAAAAATAATTTAAATGTTAAAGCAATATATATATATTTTATTATTATAAAACATTATAAATGTTATTTTTATATAAATAATAAATAATTTAAACTAAAAAATAAATATAATATTTTTAAAAAATAAAATATTTAAACTTGTAAATATTTTATTTTTTAAAGCTTTATTTATAATTAAATGTTTTATTAATATATTAATAATTACTGATTTTTTAAAATTAACATATAGATTTTTTTGTAACAAAGTTTTAGTAAAGTTTATTAAAACTAAAAAATAACTTATTTATATTTTTTAAGTTAAAACAGTTTTTACAATTATTATACTTTTTACAAATATTAAAAATAATATATTTATTTAAAAACTAAAAGCAAATATTGTTTTTGTTAATATTAAAAATTTAACTTTTTAATATATAATAATATTAATTGTAACATTTTATACATTTATAAAAACAAACTTTTAGCAATTTAATAAAACAAATTATAAAATATTACTTTATAATTCAATTTAAATTTTTAAACATTTAATAAAAAACTAAAGCTAAGTACTATATATTTATTTAATATTTATTTGTTTTTAAATTATTAATATAAAATATACTTTTTTTAAAATAAACTTTTCGTTTTAAAAAAGCATTAATATAAAGCTAAAGTATAAATTAACTTTATTAAATATAAAAATATATTAAAAAATTTAAAATATATAAAACTCGGTTTTATTACAAATATAAATAATTATAAATATATTTAAATTTTTTAGTATAAATATTAAAAATTACAAATTAATATATAAAAAGTACAAAAAAAACTCTAACTTTTATAAAAAGTTTACAAAAGCAATAGTTTTTATATTATATGTTTTAAGTTTAATTATAATATTATTATTAAATAATATTATTTAGTAAATATTAAATTTAATAAATAAAAAAGTTGCTAGTTTTAAACTAATATTTACAAATTAAACTAATATTAATTTAAAAAAAAACTTTGAACTAAAAATAAATAATATTGCTATAAATAAAATTTAAATATTAAATTTTGCAAACATAGTATATTATTTCAAAAAAGTATAAACTACATTTTTTGTTATATATTGTTTAAATTTTAAACTTAATAAAGCTGTTTTATATAAATATTTGTAATAGTTAATTAATATTTTATAAAAATATTTTGATATAGTAACTAATATAAATAACAAAATATTGCTTTTTTATAATTATATTATAATATAAATTATATCTGTTATAAATGTAAATATTAAACTGTTTAAACTATTAAAACTGTAAAAATTTAATAGTAAAATTATTAAGTTCAAAAGTTTATTTACTAAAATTATAGTACCTAAAAAACTATTTTATAAATATAACAATATTAATATTTTATTTTTTTTTAATACTTTTTATATTAACAAATATATTTAGCTATTAATTTTTTGCTATAATTATTTATATTTTTTGTTAAATTAGTTTATTATATTAAACAAACTTTTATATATTTTATTTATTAACAATAAACTAAAAAAAAAAGTTATATATTATGTTGTAATAATACTTTTTTTTTTTGTTTAATAATAAGTAATATTTTATATATAGCTTTAGCTTTTAAAAAATAAAATATTTACAAGTTGTAAATATTTCGTTTTTTAGCTTTTAAAAAATAAAATATTTATAAGTTATAAATATCTTTTTTTTTAGCTTTTAAAAAACGGAATATTTGTTAGTTATATATATTTCGTTTTTTAGGTTTTTTTTTTTTCTGCTTTTTTTTTTTATTTATAATATATTAACTTTTATTTATAAAATATATAGCTTATATATTTAATATAGCTAGTTTATTTATTTATAATATTTATTTTAATATTTATTAAAAAAATATCGATATATATATATTAAATTTTAATTAATTTTATATTATTACTAAAATTATTATTATAAATATTGTTTATTTTAGCTAACTTTTGTTAAAAAAAAAAACTTTATATTGTTATAGCGTTATTTTTAGTTTTTTAGTTTTTTTAAATCTGCTATTTTATATTATGCTCAGTTTTAATAGCTAAACTTTAAATTTTAAAATTTACTAAGATTTTTTTATTATTGCTAATACTTTAAATAATATTAATTGCAGCTATATAATTTAGTTATATTATAAAAATATATTATAAAGTTATAACATTTTTTTTGTTTATTTAAAGTTTACTATTAAAATAAAAAACATTTTAAATATAATAATAAATTTATACTTTTAATTTATATAAAATATTTTTTTAAATAATTATTGTTATTATATAATTATTAGCACTAGTTTTATATTAAATTATTTTTTATATATTAATATAGCATTAAATAGTAAGTTTATTAAACAAGAAAATTTTAACTAAATGTTACATGTTGACTTATTATTGTTTATAGTATATATTAATTATAAAAAATTCGATGTTTTTAATATAAAGTTATATAATTAACAGATATTTATTTAGCTAGTAAATTAGTTAAAACTTATTAAATTGCTGCTATTTTTTTTAACAGTTTAAATTTAGTTTAATAAAAAGATTATATTTAATTAAGCTTTTAAAAAATAATTAACAAATAAAAACTTAAATAAATATAATAAAAGTTAATTAAAAGCTTTAAATAAAATATTTTTAAAACGGTATAACTTTATATATAAAAAAAGCAGTTATTATAAAACTATTAAAAGCTAAATTATTGATTTAAACAAAAATTCAACAAATAATAAACTATAGTTAAAACTTTAAATATATAATATAAATTGTAACAGGTTACAGGTTAAAATTAACCTAAAGCACTTGTTTAACTTAGTTAAAATTCTGTTTTATTTTTTTTATATCAACTATATACACCTAATTAAAACATTAGATATTGTGTTGTATTTTTTGCGCTTTTCTACTTTTTTACTATGTACTTAATAAAAACACTAGATATTATATTGCATTTTTTGCACTTTTTTATTTTTTTACTATATATTTAATAAAAACACTAAATATTATATTATATTTTCTGCGCTTTTTTATTTTTTTATTATACACTTAATAAAAACACTAAATATTGTGTTACATTTTTTGCGCTTTTTTACTTTTTTATTATATATTTAATAAAAATACTAAATATTATATCGCATTTTTTACGCTTTTTTATTTTTTTATTATATACTTAATAAAAACATTAGATATTGTGTTACATTTTCTGCACTTTTTTACTTTTTTATTATATATTTAATAAAAATACCAGATATTATATTGCATTTTTTGTACTTTTTTACTTTTTTATTATGTACTTAATAAAAATACTAGATATTGTGTTGCATTTTTTGCTTTTTTTTATTTTTTTACTATATATTTAATTAACTATTAAGTAATATATTTAATATACAAACTAGTTACTATTTAATAATATAGTTATATATTTATAACAATAAGCTGATATATTATCAAGTAGTAAATAGTTGTATATTTGCTCATTTGTACATATTAAATTTACTATATATATATAAATCTTTAGTTATAACAGCTTTTATATCTAGGTGAATAAATTGTTAAACTTTTTTAAAGTGTGCTATAAGTTTGTAGTACTAGTAGTTAATAATTAATTAATTATCAATAACTATTATTTGTTATTATTTTTTATTTTTTTATATTTAACTATATATATTAAAAATAGAATATTTAGTATGTAGTTATTTTGCTACTTAAAGATTTAATTAAAAAACAGAATATTTAATATATAGTTATTTTAGTACTTAAGTACTTTTAGTTTTAACTAATAAATTAAAAAATAGAATATTTTATATTTACTTATTTTTTTATTTCACTTTTTTTTATTTTTTTATTTTTTACAACTTTTTTTTTCAAAAGTACTTACTTTTTTTTTTTCTATATCTTTTTTTACTAAAAGTGCCTGCTTGTTTTTTTAAATATTCTATTTTTTAAGTCTTTTTTTACTATATACTTTATTTTTTGCTATATATATATATTAATATATTTACAAAATAACTAAGTTACTATTAATTTTTTATAAAAAAAAAGACTCTTTTTAAAGTAAAAATATACAAGAGCTTTTTGCTGCTTATTTAAACAACTTTTAACTAACTTAGTATTTTCTTTGTAATAAAGCTAAAGTTTTACTAATTGAAGTATTATCAACTGTAAAAGTAACACAAACGCAGATTTTCTATAACAACAACAAAGTAAAAAATGTGCAAATATATGACATTAGAGTCTATAGTACAACTTGCTGTAAATCATAAAGTAGATTTTTTATTTACTAGCTTTATTTTGTACATATAAATATATTTTACTTTTTTATTAATATATATAGTATGTAATTTTTTTTTATACATTTTATTTATACAGAAGTAAAAAATAAAATATTTAGTTTTTTAAATATTTTGTTTTTTAACTGCTACAGCTTTTTGTTTTTAACTTTTTTATAGCATCAGCTATATTAAAACTATATTACAACTATTATAATATTTATATAAATGTAAAAACATTTAAAGTTGTTACATTTTTAAACTTTGTAAATAATAAACTATAGTTATTAATAGATTGCAGCAAAACTTATAATATAATAGCTTAGTAAACAACAAGTAAAATATTTAGCTCTTTTAATGTAGACATTATGCTAATTAATAAAAATTATTTACTATTAATTATTAGTTATATAATAGTAATAGCAGCAAAAAACTTGCTTGTTGCATTTTTAAACTATTTTTATATTTATAGCAGTAATAGCTGCTTTATAATTTTTAGTTTTGCTATAAAAAATTAGTACTGAGTATTAGCTACAATAGCTTATTACTAGTTTTGCTAATATAAACTAAGCAGTAATTTCTATTGTAAGCAGTAATATATAAACAAAAACATTATTACTTTTTTTATTATTATTAACAAAGTTGTATATGTTATTTTTAAAGTAAATACTAAGTAATTTGCTGCTTGTAATATAACTAATAGTAAAATAGCTAGCTTTAAGTTTACAGCTAGAACTAATATAGCTACTAAATTGCAGTTTATAAAATAAAAAAGCTGTAAAAAATATAACGCAGTAAACTATTTAGAAAAACTAATAAATGATGTTTTTATTGATTTTTACAAATTTTAAAGTTTTTAAAAAAAACAAAAGATATTGTTTCAGCTATTTGTTATTTAAAAACAGATGCTATTATTGTTTGTAACAAAAAACTTATAAAAATTACTATATTTAAATACTGTGGACTGCGAATATATTTGTAATTAGGCAAAAGTTTTAACTAGTTAAAGTATTATTAACAATTTTGAATTTTTAATGTAAAGCAAAAAAAGCGCTGAAATTAAAGTAATTGTTTATATTAACAATAAAAATAGACTGGAAAATTTAGTTAAATAAAATATAGTTTAGTAAACTTTTGAAGTTGTAAAAATAAAGTTTAAAAATAGGGCTATTAACAATAATGTTGCTTTAGCTGTATAAATAGTTAAAAAAGTAGAAATTTAAAAGCAAAAATATGTTGCTATTAATTAATTAATAACTAGTAGTTTTGTAAAAAAGTCGCTTTTAGTTTAAAACGCTGCTAGTTATTTTAAAATTAATTAAAAAAATGTAAAAATAGCTTTAAATAGTAAAGTTATTTATTAATTTTATTAATTTGTTAATAAATACAGTTTTATTTTATTTAAAAAACAAAATATTTAGCTATTTAAACATATTTTGTTTTTTAGCTTTGTAGCTTACTATTAACTCTTTTTTTTTAGTAAATATAGTAGAGCTTTTGAATAAAATGTTAATATTTTTACGTTTTACTTTTTTTGTGAATAAGTATAGAACTAGCAAAACTATTACTTATAATAAAACAATAGCTTATTATATTTTAAAAATAGAACTTGGGTAAATAAAAAGCTTATTAAAGTATTATTTTTATTTAGTTTTTACTATGTTTTTTGTAACAGTTTAAACTTTTTAATATTTATAAAAGTTTTTTAAAAATATATTTGATATTTTTTTTGTATATAAAGAAAATAAAACTGAATATAACTACATAAAAAAGAGTTAAGTTTTAAGCTAGCAAAATTTAGAAAAAATAATAACAACTATTGATAAAAAAGATTGTAAAATAAACAATTTTTTTTAAAAACGAGATATTTTATTTATATTTATAAATATTTTGTTTTTAATATTTTTATTAGATTTGTTTGTACTAACTGCTTTTAAACTAGCTAGATAATTATTATAACATTTATATAGACTTTTTTCAATTGCTACATTATAAAAACTTTGTAGCTTATTAAAAATTTTATTTAGTTAAAGCGAAAAAAATTCAGCTTGTTTAATAATGATAATTTTATTAAGCTTAAATTTAAAGCAAATTTAGTAAAGCAGATTTTAATGAAAAAAAGTTCTGAAAAGTAAACAAAATTAAAAAAAGAAAATAAAATTGATATTATTTTTATTTTAAAATAGTGCTGCTTTAGTTTACTAATTATTAATAAGGTTTATATAGCTAAAAACTTTTAAAGTACTATATATTAAATAGTTGCTTTTATTTAATGCGATGTTATTTTGTTTTATTTAGTAATGCTATTAATAAATTATTTTTATAATATGTTAAAGTATTTTTGTTTAAAGTTTTTAAAGCTATTAAAAACTTTGTTTTTACTGTTTTGTTACAATAAGTTAAAACTATATAAAAACACATTGGATTTTTATAACTTGTTTAATACTGCTTTATATATTAATATAGACAATATTGAGTATTTGTTTATGCGACTTTTTTACGAGCTTTTTTTTAAAGAACTAAATAATACTAATGTTTTACTATTTGAACTTGAGCTTGTTTAAGCTTATGTTGAAAGCAGCTATTGCTAGTAAACATTTTTGTTTACATTTTTTTGAATAACTGCAAAATAGTACAACTGGAGCTTTGATTTTTGCTATATTATAATAAATGTTATTTATTAATAAGTTTTTTTACGTTAGAACATAAGCATAAAAATTATAGACTTTAATAAGAACTGGATTTTATTTAGTAATAATATTTTTAATACAAAGTTTACTATAGTATAAGTTGTTTTAAATAATATTAAATAAGCTATATATAATTTTTGGTTTAAACATTATTAAAAATGTTTATATATAATATTTAAAGATTTTACAAATAAAAAATCTGTAAAAAAGAAAAAACAAAACTACATTTGAAGTAAAGAGGATTTTGCTACACTTAATTCTAAGATTTGAAAAAAGCTTGATATTTTAGTTTTAAATTTAAATAACGAAAAAATATTACATTTTAAAAATAATTGGGCTTTATATTTAAAAAAAAAAAAGAAGCAAAAATATAGAGCTTTTTTATTAGCTAGTAGTTGTAACAAAAACAACAATAGCTGAAATAACGAAAATAGCAGAGATAGCAAAAGCAGCAAAAATAATATATTTAATAAAAATAGCAGTTCTAATAAAAAGAAACAATTAGTGCTGCTTTTTGTTACAATAAAAGTTTAAAAAGTCTATGAACTAATTATAGATATTAATAACAGTAGTACTAACTATATTTTCGAAAAAACAAAAGAAAATTATTGTGCTGCTTTTTTTACTAACTATATCGGTTAATTTTAATATATAGTTAAATAAAGCTTATTTATAGCTTATTTTGTTATTTAAATTTTTAACTATATATATAAGCTCAAAAATAAAAAAAGTTTGCTGCTTTAAGTAGTTGTTATAATAAATTTGTTATAGTTATAACAGTAAATTATTTTTTGTTATATTTTATTTTGCTGCAATATATTAAAAAAAAAATTAAAAACAGAATATTTAGTATACTTAGATATTTCGTTTTTTAACTAGAAAAACAAGCATGTTATAATTATATAGCTAAAAAATGAAATATTTAATATATTTAAATATTTTATTTTTAAACTAAGTAGGCAAATATATATGTTATAGCAACAAAGTTAAAAAACAGAATATATTATTTAGCTATATATTTCATTTTTTAATAAAAGTTTTTTTTAGTTTTAACATTTAATATATAAGCTACTTTGTTTATTTAGTAATACTAACTATTTAATAACAAAAAATTATATATTTTGTTTAATTTATTCGATTTAAATGTTTTTATAATTGCGTTTTATTATATAACTAAAAAACAGGCTAATATTATATTTACATTTAATAATTCTATATCAATTGTAGATGTTTTAATTTATAATATATATATTATAAAAACAAACATTGATTTATATTTTTGTTGTTACTGCAGCTTTATTTTTTCGATTCTGTAAAATATAAACAATTTAAACTAGATTTTAAACAGACTTGTTAAAATTAAACAAAAATGCTTTATAAACTAAATAATCGTTATTATGTTTGATATTATATTTGAACAATATAAAACGATTATATAGCAGAAATTCTTTTGTTAATTTGCTACAAAAAGCAAAATTAACAAAAAGATTTGCAGAAAAGTAAACATTTTAATTATATACAAAATTATTTGTTGCTTTTACAACTAATTTATTATTTGCTATGTTTTAAAGGCTTTTGCTTCTTTGGTTTTTATTAGCAAATAATACATAGTTAAAATTGCTGATATATTGTTTTTTATAGCTTGTTTTATATTTAATAACTTAGCAGATTGCTATTATTTAAATAATCGTAATAGATTTGACTTTATTATAAGCGCTATATAATTTGTTGTTAATTTTAACAATTTTAATTTTATATTGTTTATTATAATTTTAAAGCTGGCTTTTTTAGCAGATTGTTTTAAGTAAAACTTAAGCAACTTTAGGTTTAAAAAAGTACTAAAGAAAGTTTTTATTATTATTTAAAAAGTTAAAGCTAAGTTTAAAAAAAATGTAAACTTTAAAAAAAAAAGAATCGAGAAAGTAAAGTTAATACAAAAAAAAGTAAACGTTAAAATCGAAAAAGCTAGAAAAAAAGCTGAAGCAAAAGTAGAAAAAGCTAAAAAGAAAGCAGAAATAAAAACAGAAAAAAAAGTTGCTAAAAAAGCTAAAAAAAAAGCTAAACAAGCAGCTGTAGCTAAAAAAAAGAAAACAAAAGCTTAAATAACTTGTTTTGTTTATAAATAAAAGTTTAATAAAAGTTAAATTAAAAATAACGTTGTTTTAGCTAAAGTAGTTTTTAATTTTTAATAAAAAATAAATCTAAATAATTATATAATATATTGTTATATTTTTAATATAACTAAGTTTTAATTATATATATTAAAAAATATATAAATATGTTTAAAGCATATAATATATTAACTACTAACTATATTTAAGTAAAAAAAGACGATTTTACAAAATATATAATAACTTGTTTTTTTATAAAAACTTTTATTTATTTAATAAAACATTTACAAGTTTATAAAGATTTAATTAGTATATAAAAGCTAAATTTTAATATAGAGACTTATTTAGATTTAGCTATATAATTACACTTTTTTGAAAAATAGAAAAAAAGCAAGTTTTAATATATAGCTAGTTAAAGTAGTTTAAAATATAGCTTTTAAATATTTTACTATTGCTATTTGCTAAAAATTTATATTTTTTTATTAAAGACTTATTTTTTTTGTTATAAAGACTTATTTAAATTTAGTTGTACAATTATACTTTTTTGAAAAATAGAAAAAAAGCAAGTTTTAATATGTAACTAATTAAAACAGTTTAAAATATAGCTTTTAAATATTTTATTATTGCTATTTGTTAAAAATTTATTTTTTTTTACTAAGGACTTATTTTTTTTGTTATAAAGATTTATTTAAATTTGGTTATACAATTACATCTTTTTGAAAAATAAAAAAGAAGCGAGTTTTAGTATGTAACTAGTTAAAACGGTTTAAAATATAACTTTTAAATATTTTACTATTGCTATTTGTTAAAAATTTATACTTTTTTACTAAAAACTTATCTTTTTTGTTATAAAGAAATATTTTAATAAGCTGTATTATATTTTTTAGTGTTAATAAAAAGAATTGAGCTAATATATTAAGCTTTTATTTAATTTTAGTAACTTTTTCGACTTTAAATGTTTTAATATATACTATATATTTATTAGAGCTAAAAAGTAATATAATACTAGTGAGTTGTTATACTTTATATAGTACACTTTTTAGAAGTAGACTTTTTGTTGTAATACTTTTTTTAGAACTTTTTTTAAATCAATCGTCTGAGATATTCTAAGTACTTTGGACGTTGTATATAGCTATATTGCAAAAAAATGTATATTTGCTAAATACTACGGTTTTTTTGCCTAGCTAGCATTTATTTCGCTAGTTTTTTAAGCTAATTATTTTAATATTTATTTTAACTTTTTTTTTAGTTTTTTTTTAAATTAATATGTTTAAAATATTTTTTACTAAAAAAATAAATTTAACTTTG
>MU378598.1:0-12498 GCA_022495175.1 Hypoxylon argillaceum | reverse complement strand
ACTTTTTTTTTAATTAGTTTATTATAATTAATATATTATTATAGCTATATTTATTTTTAAACATTTATTTAAAGTTTATAACTAAATATTTTTAAATATAATTTAAAAAAAAAAAAAAAATAAGTTTATTAAATATTTTATTATATAAAACTTTTATAAAATAACATTTTATATAATTAAAAATATATATATTATAGTTTTTTTTAAGTTTAAGTTATTAATAACATTTTATAAAAAGTTTATATATTTTTTTTTTTTTTAAATATATAATAAATATTTTATTATATATTTTTTAAATAAATTGTATATATAAATATAAAAAATCAAAAATTATAAATTTTTTATTATAAATAATTAAACTATTAATTAATTATTATAAGTTATTATTATTAAAAATAGTTTTTTTATAATAAATTTTTATATTAAAATTTTTTTTATTTTTTTTAAAATATTTTTATAATTAATTAAAAGTTTAATAAAGCTTTTATATTTTTTTATAACTTTATAACAAATAATTTGATTTAATATATTATTTATATAAATATATTATAAACAATATTATTTATTAATTAAAAAATTATTAAATATTTTTATATTTTTTTTTTTTTTTTTTTTATATAATAAAGTTTTTATGTTTTTTTATTAAAACATTAGTTAATATATTTTTTTTTATAAAGTAATAAATAATATAAAAATTATATTTTGTAAATAGTTTTATTTATTTTGCTTATTATAAATTTAAATATTATTTTTAGCTAAAATATTTTAAAGTTTAATAATTAGTTATTATTAAAAATAGTTTGATATAATTATTAATTAATTTAAATTGTTATTTTTTAAAAGTTAAAAATATTATAAACATTTTTTTATTAAAAATTTTATAGTTTAATTTAATATTATATAAAGTTTTAAAATAATATATAATTAAATGTTAATTATTTTTATATTTTTAAAATAAAACATTTGTAATTATATTATTAAAAACATTAGTTTTAATTTTAATAAATAAATTATATTTATAATGTTGTAATATTAAATAAAATATAAAAGCTTTTTTTAATTATAAAAATATTTAATTATATTTATTAATTTATAAAAAAACTACTTTTTTTTTTATTAATTATATTATAAGTTTAACAATTTAGCTATAATTTTTTATAAATTTTTTATAAAAGTTATAAAATTTTAAAAAAAACTATACTTTTTTTATAGTTATAAAAAATTTTTAATTTTTTATTATTTTTATTTTAATTAAATTAATTTAAATATTATTTATATTAATAATATATTTTAAAAATTTAATTTTTATAATATAAAATTTAAACTTTTTTAAATTTATTTAAAATTTAGCAATATATAATTGTTATAATTTTAACTATATATATTTTCGATAATTTTTTAAATTAATCAAATAAATAAAAATATTATTTATATATATATTATAAAAATTATTTAAATAATTAAACAATATATTATTAATATATTTTTAAAATATAATAAAACTATTAATTAAACTAAATAAAAATATTTTATATTTAAAAAACTTATAATATATATAAAAAGTTATTAAATTTTTTTATTTAAATTTTATATATATTTAATTAAATATTTATTTTATATTTAATTTAATAAATATATTAGTTTTAAAAAATTATAACAGCGTTTTTTTAATTAAAAATAAAAAGTATTTATTTTTTTTTATTAATTTGTTAAATTTTTAATAGTTTATATAAAACTTTAACTTTTTTTTTAATTTTTTTATAAATAATATTAAAAAAATATAAAATATATTGTTAAATTTAATAAATTTTTTTTATAAATTATTAATTAAATATTTATAAATTATTTTTAATTTATTTAATAATATTTTATATAAAAAGCTATATTAAAAATTATTAAAAGTTTTATTTTTAATAAATTTTATTTTATAATTTATTTCAAATTAATAAAATAAAACAATATCAAAGTTTATTTTATTAAATATATATAATAAATTGTAGTATTTTTTAAAAATTATTTATAAAGCTTTTTTATAAAACTTTTTTTTTTTTTTATTAAAAAAAGCTTTTTTTTTGTTTTTAATAAATTTGTTAATTTTATAAATAATAATAATTTATATTTTTTAAACAAAATTGTTATATAAAATTAATATATTAAAAATAGCTATAATAATATTAGCTATTTCTATTAAAAATTTAGTTTTATATTATTTTAATTTATTTTTTTATATTTTATAAAAACTTAAACTATTAATTTTTTATTACAAAATAATTTTTTTATTTTTTTTTTAAATTTTTTTTTTTTTTAATTTTATAAAAAAAATTAAACTATTGTTTAAATTATATTATATTTTAACTATATTATTTTTAATAAAGTTAAACTATATAATAATTAAAATTTAAAATATTGTTTAATTTTTTTTAGCGTTTTTTTATTAATATAATTATTATTTTTTTTTTTAAAAAAGTTTTATATTTTAATAGTTAATATTTATTTAATATTTAAAGTTTATAAATTATATTTTTGCTTAATTTATATTTAAATTTCAATTAAAATATTAATAAAAAAAATAACTAAATAAAAATATTAATTTATATTTTTAACAGTTAAAAAATATATTATATTTTTAAAATTAAAGTTTTTTAATAATTATTTTATAAATTTAAAAAAATATTACTATTAAAAATATATTTTTAAAACTTTTTTTTTATATTTATAAAAATATTAATAAAATAGTTTTAATATTTTGTTTTTTTTTATTGTTATATTTAAATATTAATTAAAAATAAAATTAAATAATAATAAAAAAGTTTAATACTTTTATAATTTTTTTTATAAATAATATATTTATATTTATATATATATTTATTTTTATATTTTTAAAAAAGTTTTTAATAATTAATAAAAATTTATTACTACTTATAATATATATATATAATAAAAGTTATTTTTTTAAATATTTATTTATTAAATTTAGTTTATTATTTATACAATTTTTTTGTAATATTTTTTTTAAATAAAAGTTTAGTTTATTTAAAGCTATTTTTTTAATGTTTTATTTTTATTAATTTTTTTTGTAAAAATATTTTTTAAAACTTTTACTTTATTATAAAAACTACTAAATATAGTAACAATGTTTTATAAACGTGCTTTTTTTTTAATACTATTTAAAAAGCAATTTTTAAAAATATATTTTTTTTGTTAATAATTAAAACATTTGAGTTACAGGTTGGTTAGTACTGGCTTGATCACTTAGATAAATTAGGTGGCTCTATTATATAGCTAAATAAGTGACCCTATTTATTACTGCCTTAGACCGCTCTGTATACGTATATATAGGCAATTTTTTCGCAGGAGAATTTTTAACTTTTTTTTTTTTTTTTTTATTTGTAGATTTTTCGTATAATATAGCTTTATTTGCTTGGAGCTTTGCTTTTTTCGTAAGCTTTGTGCAATAATTTATAAATCACTTATAAATTATAAAGCATAAGGACTGCTTTTAAATATTTTCTAAAAAAGAACTAAATTATAACAAGTCATTAATATAGTACTAATACTTAAAAAATACGCTGCTTTTAAGTAGCAAGCTAAAGAACAAGTTAATTTGACTTTCGATAAATTGCAACTATTTGCAATTATAAATAACAAGCAACTTTTTTTAACTTTTTGTGTAAAAACTAATGCTTAAATACACTTTAAAAAATTTAGCTAAAATATTTTAGTTATTATAAAAGCTAAAAACAACAATAAATTAATTATTTTAGTTTTTTTAATAAGTAGTTTTTACAACTAAATTTGAGACTTTTTTTTTATATATAATTATTATATTTTAAATTAAAAAAACTTTTACTAAAAGATCAACTACTTGTTAAAAAAATATGCTACTAAATTGTATAAGTTTAACAAAATTGCATTTTTTTTTATTTTTATTATTATACTAAATAAAAAAACTTAGTTTAAATTTAATAAATTAGTTAACAAAAAAGCTTTTGCTAACTTAATTAAATATTTTAATACGTTATTTTAAGAAATAAAAGCTAAGTTTTTGATAATAATAACGTATTAACAACAAGCTAAAAACTTATATAATTTAGCTGTACTATTTACTTAATATGTAAAAACTTTTATTAACTAAGCTAAAAAGTTTAGCAAAATTGCAGTTAACAAAAAAAAACAACTAAATTATTTAATAAAAAACAATAAAAAAAAACTTATTTTTAACCTTTATTTTAAACAAATTATTAATTATTTATTTCAAAAGTTAAAAACAGTTACTACTAAACACAACTGTGTTTAAAAACTGTTAAATAAAACTAACTAATATATTGTTGATTTACTTTTTCGTAAAAGTAGTACTTTAGAATTTATTTGAACAAATAAAAAATTTTGCAAATTAGCTAAAATATTTATTCTTGTTTTTTATAATAACAAAAACAAAAACAATATTAAATTCGAAGTATAGTTACATGCTATAAAAAGTCGACTGATTGTTAATAAAGATTGGTTTGCTAACAATGCTACAAAAATAACTAACGTTGAAGTTTATGTTAGTAACAAAGTTGCTAAACACTTGCTTTTATATTTAACTAAAAGCTATTTTAATTAATTAATTACTGTTAAAATATTTTTCAACTATTTCGAAAAAAGTTATAAAGATATAAATGTTAACAAAAAGTCCAAATCAAAATAAAAGTTTTTCAACTTTAATAATTATATTCTAGCTACTTTTTCTAGCTTTAAAACTAACTTTGTTTATTTAACTAAAAAAATTAAGCTAAAAAAAAAGAAATAAAAAAAGTACTTCAAAAACAAACTATTTAGCAAGTTACTAAATACTTTTTTTGCTTATTTAAATAATAATGTTTTTTTTAATTAATATATTAAACTTTATATTTAATTGATTTATTAAATATATATAAGCAATAAAAAACGTAACATTAAATATAAAATTAATTAATCGGTTTTTTTTAATAATATTAACAAGTTTAATTAACATACTACTTATAATAATATTAATAATACTTTAAAAAATATTGCTAGTAATAAAAGCAGTAATATTAAAACTAGTAATAATAATACTAAAATTTTAATAATTCGAAGTTGTAACATTTTAAATAACTTTAAACTGTTGAAGCTAGTAAAAAAAAGCAAATGTTTTAATTGCTAGC
Organism: Hypoxylon argillaceum; assembly: GCA_022495175.1. Classification (NCBI taxonomy): domain Eukaryota; kingdom Fungi; phylum Ascomycota; class Sordariomycetes; order Xylariales; family Hypoxylaceae; genus Hypoxylon; species Hypoxylon argillaceum. Next base: position 7,330 of record MU378598.1, on the reverse strand, counting down.
AAAAAAAACATATTTTTAAAAACTACTTTTTAAATAGTACTAAAAAGGAAGCATGTTTGTAAAATATTGTTATTACATTTATTAGTTTTTGCAATAAAACAAAAGCTTTAGAAAATACTTTTACAAAAAAAATTAACAAAAATGAAACATTAAAAAAATAGCTTTAAGCAAACTAAACTTTTACTCAAAAAAAATATTGCAAAAAAATTATATAAATAACAAACTAGATTTAATAAACAAGTATTTAAAAAAACAACTTTTACTATATATATATATTATAAATAGTAATAAACTTTTATTAACTACTAAAAACTTTTTTAAAAATATAAAAGTAGGTATATATATAAACGTAAATATATTATTTGCGAAAAAAATTGTAAAAATATTAAACTTTTTTATTATTACTTAATTCTACTTTTAATTAATATTTAAATATAACAGCAAAAAAAAACAAAATATTAAAACTGTTTTACTAGTATTTTTATAAGTATAAAAAAAAAGTTTTAAAAATATACTTTTAATAGTAATATTTTTTTAAATTTATAAAATAATTATTAAAAAACTTTAATTTTAAAAGTATAATATGTTTTTTAATTACTAAAAATATAAATTGATATTTTTATTTAATTATTTTTTTAACTAATATTTCAATTAAAACTTAAGTATAAATTAAATAAAAACATAGTTTATAAACTTTAAATATTAAACAAATACTAACTGTTAAAATATAAAACTTTTTAAAAAAAAAAAACAACAACTATATCAGCAAAAAAACATTAAAAAAAGTCAAACAGTACTTTAAATCTTGATTATTATATAGTCTGACTTTGTTAAAAATAATATAGCTAAAATATAACACAACTTAAATAATAGCTTAATTATTTCTACAAAACTAAAAAAAAAAAAAACTTAAAAAAAAAATGAGGGAATTATTTTGCAATAAAAAACCAACAGTTTAAATTTTTACAAAATGCAAAAAAACGGACTAAAATAATATAAAGCTAAACTTTTAATAAAAATAGTTAATATTATTGCAGCTGCTTTTAATATACTAGTTTTATACAACAATTTTGCTTAAAAAGTACAAATTATTACTATTTACAAAATTAACAAGTTTATTAAAAACAAAAAAAAAGCTTTTTTTAACAAAAAAAAAAAAAAACTTTATAAAAAAGCTTTACAAATAATTTCTAAAAAATACTACGACTTATTATATACATTTAATAAAATAAACTTTAATACTTTTTTATTTTATTAGTTTAAAATAAATTATAAAATAAAATTTGTTAAAAATAAAACTTTTAATAACTTTTAATACAGCTTTTTATATAAAATATTATTAAATAAATTAAAAACAGTTTATAAATATTTAATTAATAACTTATAAAAAAGATTTATTAAACCTAACAATACATTTTATGTTTTTTTAATACTATTTATAAAAAAACTAAAAAAAAAGTTAAAATTTTATATAAACTATCGAAAATTTAACAAATTAACAAAAAAAAACAAATATTTTTTACTTTTAATTAAAAAAATACTGTTATAACTTTTTAAAACTAACATATTTACTAAATTAAACATAAAACAAACATTTAATTAAATATATATAAAATTTAAATAAAAAAATCTAATAATTTTTTGTATATATTATAAGTTTTTTAAATATAAAATATTTCTGTTTAATTTAATTAATAGTTCTATTATGTTTTAAAAATATATCAATAATATATTGTTCGATTATTTAAATGATTTTTATAGTATATATATAAATAACATTTTTATTTATTCAACTAATTTAAAAAATTACTAAAAATATATACAATTAATATTATAACAGTTACATATTACTAAACTTTAAATAAATCTAAAAAAGTTTAAATTTTATGTTATAAAAATCAAATTTTTAAAGTACATCATTAATATAAACAGCATTTAAATTAACTTAGCTAAAGTAAAAGTAATAAAAAACTAGGAATTTTTTACAACTATAAAAAAAGTATAATCTTTTTTAAAATTCTATAACTTTTACAAAAAATTTATAAAAAACTACAGTTAAATTACTAAACTTATAATACAATTAACAAAAAAAAAAGTAGCTTTTTTATAAACTAACAAATATAACTAAGCATTTTTACAATTAAAAAAAACTTTTACATTTTATTTAATATTACAACATTATAAATATAACTTACTTATTAAAATCGAAACTAATATTTCTAATAATATAACTATAAATATTTTACTTTAAAAGTATAAAAATAATTAATACTTAGTTATATATTACTTTAAAACTTTATATAATATTAAACTAAACTATAAAATCTTTAATAAAAAAATGTTTATAGTATTTTTAGCTTTTAAAAAATAACAACTTAAATTAATCAGTAATTATATCAAGCTATTTCTAATAATAACTAACTATTAAACTTTAGAACATTTTAGCTAAAAATAATACTTAAACTTACAACAAACAAAATAAATAAAACTGTTTATAAAATACAATTTTTATATTATTTATTGTTTTAAAAAAAAAAATATGTTAACTAATGTTTTAATAAAAAAGTATAAAAACTTTGTTATATAAAAAAAAAAAAAAAAAATATAAAAACATTTAACAATTTTTTAATTAGTAAATAATACTACTTATAACATATTTATATAAATAATACATTAAATCAAGTTATTTGTTATAAAGTTATAAAAAAATATAAAAACTTTGTTAAACTTTTAACTAATTACAAAAGTATTTAAAAAAAACAAAAAAAATTTTAGTATAAAAATTTACTATAAAAAAACTATTTTTAATAATAACAACTTATAACAGTTAGTTAATAGTTTAACTACTTATAATAAAAAACTTGTAATTTTTAACTTTTTATATTTATATATATAACTTATTTAAAAAGCATACAATAAAATGCTTACTATATACTTAAAAAAAAAAAAAACATATAAGCTTTTTATAAAACACTATTAGTAGTTTAAGCTTAAAAAAAATTGTAATATATATATTTTTAACTATATAAAATGTTATTTTATAAAAGTTTTATACAACAAAATATTTAGCAAGCTTACTTTTTTTTTTGTTTCAAATTATATTTAAAAGTACTTAATTATAAATTTTAAACAAATACTTAAAAATAAATATAGCTATAATAACGCATTAGTTATAATAAACTAGCTAAAAAAAAAAGTATAAACTATACTATATATTGTATAAACAACTGTAAAAAATGCTACATAAATATATTACAAAAGTTCTTTTTAAGTTTTTAAAGTATTAATTACAATAATTTCTAATAAAGAACTTTAATTTATATTTACTTTTATAAACAAATTATATAAAATTATAAAAGTCCAATATATTTTAATATTTATAAAACATTATAAAACTATAAAACAAGCTAAAATTATAAATAAATATTTAAATCAGCAATTTCGATTTTATATTAGTTATTATTAAAACAACTAGTTTAAACAAATTTTAGTTATAAACTATATACAAACATTACTGCTTTATAAGTTTATTAAACTGTTTTTTTACAAAGTTGAAATAAGTTTTTTAATGTTATTTTATTTCAATTAAAAAAATTGCACAGTTTAAAAAAAATTAAAAGATTTATTAGTAATTAAAAAAATGTTACAACTTAAAGCTTAAAATAAAATATAAAAAATTATACAATTTGTAAATTTTGCTAAAAAAGAACTAAAGTATATATAATATTATATAACTATATAAACTAACAAAAAGTATTAAAACTTCGACTTTGATATAAATAATTATATATTTATATTAAAGAAATAGCAATTTTAAATAACTAATAAACTTTTAAACAAGTTTAATTATTTAATAATACAGCAAATATATAAAATTTTAAAAAGAAATAACAATATATTTATATTGCAAATTTTCTTATTTTAAAAAGTTATAAACTAATACTATATTAATCGATTATAAAAATACTTTAACAATTTATTAATAAGTTAAAAAAGCAATAATTTTAAAAGCAAAATATTTAAGTTTAAAAGTAAAAAAAAATTTAAAGTAAAAAAAGTATATATAGTATGCTTATATTATTAAAAACTATAGTACTAAATCGATTAAAAAAGCTAAAATATTAACAACAAGTAGTACTATATTAAAAACTTTTAAAATAGTTTTATATTATTAAAAAAGTTTTACAACAATAATTTAAAAGCAGCAAAACTATTGTTACAGCTAAAAAATTAACTATAAGCAGCTTAAAACAATATTATTAAAAGATTTTATAAAAATAACAATTTATTAGTTTTATAAAAAAAAAAAAAAGCATATAAAAAGTACGTTTAAAATGCAATATTAACAAGAAACAACAATATTAACGTATAAAAAAACTATGTTATAACTTAAAAAAAAAAAAGCTTAGTAATTAATAATATAATAAATACTTAAAGCGATTTTTTTTTTCGCTAAAAAGTAGTTAATTATAGTTTGCATATTTAATTTTTATAACTTATAAACGAGCTATTTTTTTTAAAAAAGAAATAATTACAAATTAATTAATATTAATTTGATTACTTAAATAAATTAAGTAGTTTTATTATACAGCTAAATAAATGACTTTATTTATTGCTGTTTTAAATCGTTTTATATATATACATATAAGCAATTCTTTCGCAAAAAAATTTCTAACTTTTTTTTTTTTTTTTTTATTTGTAGATTTTTCGTACAATATAGTTTCATTTGTTTAAAGCTTTGTTTTTTTCGTAAGCTTTATACAACAATTTGCTTTTTTTTATTAGCTTTAATAATTTAAAATTATTTAAAATGTTATAACTTTAAATTGTTAAAATTTTAATATTATTATTACTAGTTTTAATATTACTACTTTTATTGTTAATAATATTTTTTAAAATATTATTAATATTATTATAAATAATATATTAATTAAACTTATTAATATTGCTAAAAAAAATTAACTAATTAATTTTATATTTAATGTTATATTTTTTATTATTTATATATATTTAATAAATTAATTAAATATAAAGTTTAATATATTAATTGAAAAAAACATTATTATTTAAATAAACAAAAAAAATATTTAATAATTTATTAAACAGTTTATTTTTAAAATATTTTTTCTATTTTTTTTTTAGCTTAATTTTTTTAGCTAAATAAATAAAATTAATTTTAAAGCTAAAAAAAATAGTTAAAATATAATTATTAAAGTTAAAAAACTTTTATTTTAACTTAGATTTTTTATTAATATTTACATTTTTATAGCTTTTTTTAAAATAATTAAAAAGTGCTTTAATAATAATTAATTAATTAAAATAACTTTTAATTAAATATAAAAGCAAATATTTAATAACTTTATTATTAATATAAGTTTTAACATTAGTTATTTTTATAACGTTATTAATAAACTAATTTTTATTAATAATTAATTAATTTTTTATAATATATAGCTATATTTTAAATTTAATATTGTTTTTATTTTTATTATTATAAAAAACAAAAATAAATACTTTAGTTAATTTATAAAATTTTTTATTTATTTAAATAAATTTTAAATTTTACTTTTATAAAAAAATAAATTAACAATATATTAATTAATTTTATTTAATAATTTTTAAATATAGTTATATTTAATAATAATTATTTTTAATTTTTAAAATAAATAGTTAATAGTTTATTTAAAATAAAAGTTAAAAATAGGTTTTTTTTTATTATTTTTTATTAAATAATTTAGTTTTTTTTTTTTATTAATTACAATTTTACTAAATTTTTTAGCTTAATTAATAAAAACTTTTATATATTAAATAAACAATATAGCTAAATTATATAAATTTTTAATTTGTTATTAATACATTATTATTATTAAAGATTTAGTTTTTATTTTTTGAAATAATATATTAAAATATTTAACTAAGTTAACAAAAGCTTTTTTGTTAATTAATTTATTAAATTTAAACTAAGTTTTTTTATTTAATATAATAATAAAAATAAAAAAAAATGCAATTTTATTAAGCTTATATAATTTAATAATATATTTTTTTAACAAATAATTAGTTTTTTAATAAAAGTTTTTTTAATTTAAAATATAATATTTGTATATAAAAAAAAAGTTTTAAATTTAGTTGTAAAAACTGCTTATTAAAAAAACTAAAATAATTAATTTATTATTATTTTTAGCTTTTATAATAATTAAAATATTTTAGCTAAATTTTTTAAAATATATTTAAACATTAATTTTTATATAAAAAATTGAAAAAAATTGTTTATTATTTGTAATTATAAATAGTTACAATTTATTAAAAGTTAAATTAACTTGTTTCTTAGTTTACTGCTTAAAAATAGCGCATTTTTTAAATATCGGTGTTATAATAACAACTTATTATAATTTAGTTTTTTTTTAAAAAATATTTAAAAGTAGTTTTTATACTTTGTAATTTATAAATAATTTATAAATTGTTATATAAAGCTTATAAAAAAAGTAAAGCTTTAAATAAATAAAGCTATATTATATAAAAAATCAACAAATAAAAAAAAAAAAAAAAAGTTAAAAATTTTTTTATAAAAGAATTGTTTATATATATATATATAAAGCGGTTTAAAATAGCAATAAATAAAGTCACTTATTTAGCTATATAATAAAGCTACTTAATCTATTTAAGTGATTAAATTAATATTAACTAACTTGTAACTGCTATTAATATTTTTTATTAACAATATTATATATTTTTTATAAAAAATATAAAAGATTTAAATATATAAAAGTTTATAAATATTTATATAATTTTATATAAATATATATTAATATTTATAGTTAATAATTAAAATATTAAAACTATAAAGTTATTTAAAATTATTTAAAAAATATTTAAATAAACTATTATTAGTTAATTTAAACATTTTTGTTAATAAATTAACTAAAAATTAAATAGTTATAAAAGAAATAAAAAAAAAAAAAATTTTATATAAATATATATAATAATAAATAATTATATTAAAATTAATTTAAGTTTTTATAAATTAATATTAAAATTTATAAGTTAATATATATTTAAATTAAAATTTTAAAAATTAATATATTTTTAAATAAAATATAATCAATAATTATAAAAACTTTGCAAAAGTTTTTTTTTATTTAAATTTAATAAACAAAATTAAATAACTAAGTTAATAAATAATTTTTTATTATAAAAAGTTTTAATTTTAATAAATATAAAATTTTATAATATAAAATATAAATAAATAAATAAATAAATAAATAAATAAATAAATAAATAAATAAATAAATAAATAAATAAATAAATAAATAAATAAATAAATAAATAAATA
>MU378597.1:0-12561 GCA_022495175.1 Hypoxylon argillaceum | reverse complement strand
GGGTCCTTTTGACTGGTCTTCGACCTGGTCGATTGGCTGGTCGTGGACCTGGTCAGGTGACTGGTCCCTGGACTGGTCAATTGACTGGTCCTAGGGCTAGTCAGGTGACTGGTCCCTGGACTGGTCAATTGACTGACCTTAGGTCCAGTCAGGTGACTGGTTCCTGATTCGGTCAATTGACTGATCTCTGACCTAGTCAATTGACTGGTCTCTGACCTGGTTAATTGACTGGTCCCTGACTTGGTCAGGTGACTGATCCCTAACCTGGTTGATTGACTGGTCTCAACCCTAGTCAGGTGATTGGTCGACGACATAGTAGGTCGTCGTCCGAAGAGGTAGGAGGAGGGGGAGGGGGGGGGGGTAGGGGGTCGGCGCCGGTCTAGGTGGTGTGCCGACTAAAATCGCGTTTTTTTCGACCGTACGAAAGTCGATTTACAGCGTAGTCTGACGGGCGGAGCAACGGATGTAAATGCTTGACGTACGTAGGCCGACTACAGCGTCGTCTGGCGGGCGGAATACGTGTAGGTCTTGACTTCTTCTCCGTACGTTGGGTCCAAGGCTGGGACGGGCCGAAGGTGTAGGTGTACGGAGGGGTTGTCGAATACTCGACAGTCTAATTCGGTCGGTCGCAGTCTGATCGGGCGGATTGCGACTGGTCAAAGGTTGACTCTACCCTGTAGATTGTCGAGAGTACAGGGGGTTGCGACGTGGCTCGCAGTCTAATTTGGTCGATCGTACGCAGGTCGATCTACGTCCGACCTGACGGGCGGGACAGTAACGTAGTTCTTGCCGCGTACGAAGTCGGCTAAAGTCGACTCTTCTTTCCTTCCTGTCGGGCGGGACGGTAGAGTATAGCACAGAAGTCCGACGGGCAGACGCGTTCTGTCTCTTCTACCTTGCTAATTTGCAGTCGCCGGTGGACTACTAATTAGTGTCGGTTGGCTGTACCATGGTAGTACTGTACGACCGAAGGTCGTACGCAAGGCGGTAGCACTAGGGATCTATGTCTTTAAAATGCTACAATTTCTAAGTCTAGAATATGGGTGGTGTGGGCTACTGTACAGGTTATATAGGCCTGTACAGGTCAGGTGACCTGCAGGCAGGTCAGGTGACTGGTAGGTTAGGTGACCTGCAGTCGACTGGACTGGAGTCCAGTCGACTAGGCTGTCTACTATACAGGCTGTACATACTGCGTACGCAGTATGTCCAATATACGTACGAATATAGTACCAACAAGTTTTATATTTGTTACTTAATATAAACTAATATTAATAAGCAAATACTTTAATAAAAGTAAAAATAAAAAAAATAAAAACTATATTAGCTTAAATAAAAACAACAACGTTAATATTATAAAAGTTATTTACAATATTTAAATCAATTAAATCAAAGTTTATAAAAAAATCGTAATTATTTGCTTTTTTTTTTATTTTTTTTTTACTTTATATTGTATTATATGTTGCTATTATTAATAAAGTTTGCAGTATTATATTTAGTTTTTTAATACTATAACTATAAAATCAAACATTGTATTAAATAAACTTAATAATAAATAAAAAATACTAAAATCAAATTATATAAAAAAATAATATAGAAAATACAATGATATAAAAATAGCTAAATAATATAAAAAAAATTAAAATTAACTAGTGTTAAAAATAAATATATATAAAAAAAAGCTGTAAAAAAAAGCTGTAATATAAATATAATCAGCTTGCTATTTTTATATATTATAATGCTTGCTTGTTATATTTACTAGTTATTATATTTTTTTTATTATAAAACATTATATTTGTTTTTATAAAAATATTGCAAATATATACTCTTATAAAAAATAGCAAGTATATACTTATAAAAAAAGTAGAATATTTAAATATTTATAAAAATATAAAAATATTTAAATTAATAATACTAACAGTTTTTTTATATATATAAAAATTAAATCTAATACTTTAAATAAAATAAATTAAAAAATTTAATATAAAAAATAAAAATAATAATGTTTTTTTAATAAATATAAAACTTTATATTTATACTAATAATATTATTTAATTAATTAAATTGTTTATTTAAAAAAACAAAGAAAAAAAAGAAAAAAAATATAAAAAGAAAAAAAAAAAAAAAAAACAGAAAAAAATAAAAAAATAAAAAAGCTAAATATATAAAGTAGTAAACTAAAAAAATTATATATAAAGCTAAAAAAACTTGTAAAATTGTTATTTCTTTTTTGTATTATTATATTAATTGCTTATATATTATATTATTTTAATAAATATTTACTGCTTTATTGATTTTTATAAATATTAAATTATATTAAAAAATATTTTAGTTTATATTTTATTTAATTAAATAGTAAAATAATATTTTTTATAAATTTTAATAATACAGTTAAAATTTACAGTTTAAATATTTTTAAAATATTAAAGTTTAAACTTATATTAATTTAAATAGTATTTATATATAACAGTTTTTTAAATGTTATTATTTAATATTTTGTTTTTTAAATTAATATTGTTTTTTTAAATAAACTTTGTTATATTATAATAAATAATTTAAAATATTAAAATTTAAATTTATATTGTTTTAAATAATTTTTTAAATATTACTATTTAATATTTTGTTTTTTAAATTAATACTGTTTTTTTAAATAAACTTTATTATATTATAATAAATAATTTAAAATATTAAAATTTAAATTTATATCGTTTTAAATAATGTTTTAAATACTATTATTTAATATTTTATTTTTTAAATTAACACTATTTTTTTAAATAAGCTTTATTATATATAGTAATTAAAAAAGTTTATATATTTAAAAATGTAATTATTTTGTTAATATTGCTTAATTGCTTATTAAAATTATATAAGCTCAAAATATTTTAGTACTAAAATATTCTATTAATATATTGTATTAATAAATTTTTTAAATATTAAATTTTATTAAAAAGAAAATATTAAATTTTAAATAAATCTTTTTTGCGTTAAATTTAAATAGGTCTTTTTTATATATTAAAGCTAAAATAAGCAGTAAAACAGCTTTTTATAAAATTTTTTAAATAAGTGTTAGCTAAAAAGTTAATATACTTTCTAACAATGTCGAAATTTTGTTATAAAGAAAATATTAAGTTAAACTTAAATAGATTTTTTATAAAATCTTTTAAATAAATATTAGCTAAAAAGTTAACACACTTTTTAACAATAAATTCTGTTATAAAGAAAATATTAAGTTAAACTTAAATAAGTCTTTTTTGTATATTAAAGCTAGAACAAGCAATAAAACGGCTTTTTTGCAAAATCTTCTAAGTAAGCGTTAGTTAAAAGTTCAAGCAATATTAACTAAATAGAAAAATATACTTTTTATTTAAATAAAGTTGCATTTATATCGATATAACTTAGCAACTGATTTATAATATAACTTAGTAATAAAGTTGTAATTTTAAAATTAAATTTTTTGCTGATATTTTAGTTTTAATTTTAGCTTAAATTCATATAACTCGAAAATTATAAAAAATAAAATCTTTATTGCTTACTACAATTAACAAATTTTTTTATAATCGCTTTTTTTTTGCTATAAAAAATATTAGTATAAATAGTTTAGTCGATAATATACTAAAAAATATATAGTTTATTATATATATATAAAAATAAACAAAAAAAAAGCCGAAATAATTTAATAATAAAACATTATATATATATAAATATTAAAAATAAAAATATATATATATATAAAAACAAAAATAAAAGTAGTTATATAAATAGCAATATAGTTAAATTATATATATAGCTTAAAAATTTATATTAAATAGTAAAATATAAAAGTTATAAAAAAATAAATCGATAAAATAAATTGTAGTAAATATATATTTGTAGTAATTTATAAATATGTAAAAAATGTTTTTATAAAAAATTATAGCAAGTTTTTATATATACTTTTTATAATTTATTTATTTTATTTTGTAATATAATTGTAATATTATATTATTTAATTTTTTTATAATAAAATAATTTTTTATAGCTTTAATAATAAACTTTTTTTATTTATTGTTAATTATTTTGTTTATTTTAAATTATAATTAATTAAACTTATTAAATTAAACTAATATAAAATTTTTAATAAATATATTTAAGTTTTATTTTAATTAAATTAATAGTTTGATATAATATTTAAATAGTTTAAAAACTTTTTCAATAAAAAATAGTTTTATTTTATAAAAGCTAAACTTAGTTTAATAATTAAAATAATATTTTATATAACTTAGTTTAACTAATTTAATATAAACTATATTATTTTTTGTTAATTTTAATAGTTATTTATATAAACTATTGTAATAAATTTTTATATAAATTTATACTAATACTGTTATATTTGCAGCTTTTTGTTGTAAAATTTGCTATATAGTATTAAAGTTTATATTTAAAATAAAATCTACAAGCAGAAAAGTTTTAAATTAGCAGCTATAAAAAATTTTAAAAAAATTTTTAATAATAGTAACTAATATTAAAGTATTAAAACAATAAATAATATAAAAAAAATATAACTTTTAATTATTAAAATTAAGTTTAATACTTAAAAAAATAATTATATTAGTTATAAATATTTAAACTATATATTTAGTTTATTTATTTATAAAATAATAATAAATAGTAATAATTTTTATATTGATTTAAACAGTTTTATAAAAAATGATTTACAAATTAAAAATAAATTTAAAATTTATATTTAAAATAAATATATTTAAAAAGCTTTAGTTAATATAAATATATTTAATATAAACTTTAATTTATTATTTAAAAATATAAATAGATTTATTAACTATTGTTTTTATAAATTTAAATATTTTGTTAATAATAAAAAAAAAATGTTATTACTTTTTTTAAAAACTAACAATTTAACAATAAAATTTATACAAAAAATAAAAAACAGAATTTAAAAAATATTAATAAAATATAAATTATTAAATAGTTTGACTTGGTTTATTTTAATATTTATATATTTAAAACAAATATTGTAAATATAGTTAATTATAAATACTTTTATATTTAAAAAAAAAGTAAAAAAACATAAAAAATAATATATATGTTATATTTTTATATATATTTGATTATTATATACTATATATAAAATATATATTTATTAAAAAGCTAGTATAATAAACTAATTAACTTTTAAATTTATAAAATATATAAATATAGTTTAAAAATTAAAGCAAAAAAAATAAAATATAAAATTTAAAACTTTTTTATTTTTAAAGTTTTATTATTGTTATATAAGTTTATTATAAATTATTTTAAAACTTTTATTTTTTTTATAACTAGTAACAATAGTTTATATTAATTTATTTAATATATATAATAATGCTATAACAAAATTATTAAAATTTTACAAATAGATTTTAATTTATAAAAAAGCAAAGTTATTATTTAATAATAAATTATTTTATAATAATAATATAGTTAAACTTTTAGTTTATTATATTATTAAAGCTAAAAAGTTATTTTATAATAAAAAATTATATATAGTTTATTATTGTTTTATTTAAACTTTTATAATAACTAAAAATTATACTGTTTTAAATATAAAATTAAGCTTTAGTTTATATTTAAAAAGTTAAAATAATATATTTATATTTATAAAACTAAAATTAAAAATATATATAATTTTTAACTTATAAATAAAACATAAAAAAAATAATCGCTAAATTTTAAGTCGGTTTAAAACTTTTGATTAGCTATTTATATCTACAAATGATTAAACGATAATATTATAGTTTATATAAATATAAACATTGTTATAATTTAAAAAATATATCAGTTTTTTCAAAAATTATATTAAGTTATAAATTTTAATTTTGCAAATATTAAAATATAGTTTTTTTAACTTAAAAATACAAAATAAAAAAAAAATAAAATATAATTTATTGTTTTTTTAAATTTAATATATTATAACATTAACTTTATATAAGCAGCTAAAATTAATATAAAAAATATATAGTTTAATATAATTTAAATATGTTAGCTTAACAATTTTACAAACTTTAGTTTTTAAAATTTTTTATATTTTTTTAATTTATTTTTATAAAGTTAAAATATAGTTAAATAGCTTTTAATATTTTTTAAAAGCTATTAAAATAATTTTGCTATTTTTATTTAATATAAAACTTTTAAAATAATAAAATAGTTTATATTATTTAATATATTAAGCTTTTGTTAAATTAGTTTTAGCTAAACAGTTGCAAAATTTAAAAGTTTTAATGTTATTAAAAAATTATGCAATAACTATAACATAATAAATTTAATTTTGTTAAAATTTAAACAATTTAATATTATATTTTAATTTTTATAATATAATTAATATAACAAGTTTATAAATAGCTACTACTTTTTTTTTGTTATAAATAATTTAAATTAAAATATATATATTTTTAAAATTTAAAGTTTATATTAAACAAAATAGTATTTGTTAAAAAATATAATATATTTAAATATAGCAAAAAAACTAAATATAATATTAAAATATTTAATATAGTTTTAAATGTTGTAAAAAAAAATAATAATGTTATTTATATATATAAAAATAAATTTTTAAAAATATTTAGCTAAAAATTATTTTATATAATATTAAAAAAAACTTAGCAATATTTTAAGCTTTATAATAACAATTATAAATTGTTTATGTTTATAATAAATTGTAATAAAAACTATTTTTTATTTATTTTTTATTAATATTAGCTATTAAAAAAATCTTTTTATAATATTTACAACAGTAAAAATAGTAAAACTATAAAAAGTTTTAAAAATATCATTTTATTAAAACAAAAAATATATATTGCTGATTATTTTAGCGTTAATTTTATATAAGTTAACAACAATTTTAAGCTTAAGCTTTTTTTAAATTAAAAATGTTAAAAATGTAATAAATATTAGTTAATTTAAAAATATAAGTTTAATAATTTTATAATTATAAAAAAAATTTAAAATTAAATTTATTGCTTTTTAATTTTTTATACTTTGTTAATATAGTTGTTAATAAAAGTTTTTTAAATTTATACTTTTTTTAAATTTTATAAATATTTTAATTTTATTATTAAAACAGCTAAATTTATTATAAAAAAAATATATTAACTTATTAAAAACTTATTTAAACTTTTACAAAATTTTTTATAATTAGTTTTAAAAAATGTTAATTTTAGTTATATTAATTTTAAAAAAGTTTAATAATATAAAATTTAATAAATTAAAAAAATTAAAAAAATAGCTATAGCTATATTAATTATTTAGTTTATTGTTTTTATTGTTACTTTTTTAAGCTTTAAAAATATTTAATAATTATATAGCTTAAAGATTTTTTTATTTGATTTAAATAGTTTATATTTATATTAAAGTATAAATTTTATTAATTTAAATATTAACTAATATATTATTTTTATAAAATATAATTAATTATATTTTAAAATTAATAAATAAAAATTTATTATTTTATTTATTAATAATAATATATATAAAAAATTTTAAAATATTTTTTATAAAATTTTTAATAAGTTTAAAAATAATAAAATATTTATTTATATATAACAAAAAATATAAATATTAAACTTTAATTGTTATATTTATATTTAATTTTATATAATAATTATTTATTATATAAATAGTAAACATTTTGTTTTTATAAAGTTTTAACTTATTAAATAAAAAACTAGTTGTTTAAAATAATCGTTTCAAATTTTTTAGCTAGAAAATATTATTTTGATTTTTTTTTTTTATTTAATATTAAATTTATTAAATTTAAAAAATTTAATATTAAAAATATATTTAAAATTTAATTTATTTATAAAATATATATTAATTAATTATTTTTAAAACTATTTATTAATATTTAATAATATAATAAATATTGTTATTATTTATAAAATAAAAAGTTTTAAACTATTTATGCTTTTTATATAAATTTATATAAATAAATTTATAATAAATAAAAAAAAATAATATTATTATTAAAATTTATAAAATATAAAATTAAATAATAAATATATATTTATATAAACTTTTAATATATTATTTAATATATAATTAAATATTTATAAATAAAAAAAGCTAATTTATAAATACTTTTTTCTATTTAAAAAATATATAAATATATTTTTTTTTATATATTTTATAATATAAATACTTTTAATTTTTATATTATTTATTGCTACATTTATAAATAATTTAATAGAAAATATATCATTTAAATTTAATAATAAATTTAACTTTAATAACTTGTTTAATAAAATAAATTTAACTTATTTTAATACTTTATTTAAAAATAATAATTTATAAATAAATTATATTAAAAATATTATAGTTAATATATTATTAATAAATAATATATTTAGTTTTAAAATAAACTTTATTTTTATTAAAAATATATTAATAATTAAAATTTAAATATTATTTGCTATAAAAGTTGTTGTTATATTTTTTTATAAAATATTTTTTTAAAATATTTGTTTTAATTGTTTTTTAAATTAATAGTAAATATATATTTACTGTTAAAAAAAAAAAAATTTAAATAATATTTTAAAATTATTTAAAAAAAACTAAAAAATATTAATTTAATTTATAATAAAAAGATAATTTTTATAAAAAATAAAATAAATATTATAAGTTTTTTTATTTTAAATAATTAATTATTTATTAATAATAAAAACTTTAATAATTTTTATATTTAATTGTTTTGTTATATTAATATTTATAAACTTATTTTAATTTTAAAAAGTAGTAAACTAGTTTAAATTGTTTTAACTATTAAGTATAAAATTATTGTTATTTCAATTGTTATTTTAATTATTACAATAATTGCTGCAGCTATTATATTAGTTGTTATATTTGTTGCTTTAGTTATTTTAAAGTTAATATATAAGCTTAAATTAAACTGTTTTTTTTTTAACTGTTATTAAAATTAATAAAAAATTATTATTATTAAACTTTTAAAATAATTAAAAAAAATTAATTTAAAACTGCTATAGCTATAAACAAATTATTAAATTTAAATTAATTATATTATTAGTTATAACAAAAACAAGTATTAATAAAATTATAAAAATATAAAAAGTTGTATATATTTTTGCAGTTGATTTTATTTTATTTAACATTATTAACTAGTATATATTTTATTTATTAAATTTTTTAAACATTTTTTTTAACCAACTTTTTTTACAACATTATTTACTTTTTATACTGTTTAAATTTTTTATATATTGTTTTATAATATTTAACAATTTATTAATATAAATTTATAAATATATTTTGTTAATTTTTTTTTATTAAAATATAAGTTTTAAAATATTTGTTAAAACTATTATATATATATAATGTTTATTAATTTTTTAAAAAAAACTTTATTTCGTTATATTATTTGATTTTATTATTAATATAATTATTAACAATATATTGTTTTTTATTACAAAAAAAATAAATAATACTGTTTTTTTTTTATATTATAATATTGCAATTTTTACTAAATTTATATTATATAGTTTTTGTAAAGTTTTTAAAATTAGTAAAAAGTTGCTGTTTTTTTTTTTATATTAGTAATATAAATTATTTAACTTTAGAAAAATTGCTATTAAACAAAATATTAATATTAAAATAATTAAGAACTTTTTTTATACTGATATAATAAACAAAATAATTAAATTTTATAATATATAAAATTATTAGCTTTATATTATAGTATATAAATAGCTAATTTTCGATTTTTATAAAAAAACTAATAAATAAAATAAACTTAAAATTATTGTTTAATTAATTTAAAACTATATTATATTTGTTTAAACTAATATTATTATTTATATAATTTAATTATTTATAACTTAAATAATATTAATTGTTTTATATATTATAAAAATAGTTGTTATAATAAATTTAACAAATATTTATATATTAAATAAACTAATTTTAATTTTGTTAATATAAAATGTTACAATTAATAAATTTATATTTTTAATTTAAGTTTTTATTATAAACTATATTTATATTTAAACAAATAAATCTTAGAAGTAATTAGTATATACAATGTAGCTAATAAATAGCTAAAATAGTTAAGTAAATTTTATTGTTTATTTAAAACAATAAACTTATTAAAAATTAAATAAAATAATAAATACAAAAAAGTAAAAATAATAAATAAAAAAGCATTTATATAAAAATGTTGACTTAATTAAAAAAATTAAATTTGTTTTTTAAGTTTTTTAATTTTAGTTTTTTTTTCAAAATATATAATATTATTTAGTTTTTAAACTTATTGCTAATATTATACCTATTATAAAATTAAAGTTTATTTTAACTATTTAAAAAAACAATAAATTTTTAAAAAACTTTTAAATAAATTAATTAATTTTAATATATTAAAATAATACAATTAACTTTTAATAATAAAGCTTTTATTGCTAATTATAAAAAAACTAAATAACAAATATAATTTATTAAAAATAAATTAATAAAGTTTATTTTATAAATATAAATAAATTATAAACAAAGTAAGCTATAACAACAGTTTTAAAACTTTTAAAGTTTATTTAAAAATTATATAAAATATACTTATATTGCAAAATATACTATAAACAATAATAATAAATCATATTATAACATTTCTAATAATAAAAAAATTTTTATTTTTAATACTTATAAAAAGTTCAAATTTATTTGTAAAAATTTTAAAAAATATAACAAGCAATAGTAATATATAATTATTAATAAAACTATATATAACAATATAGTTGAAAAAATAATAATTAATGTTAAATATTTTATTATTTAAAATAGAATTTTTTAAATAGTTTTTATTTTTTTTATTAAAAATAAAAAAAAAATATAGTTTAAATATAATAAATTAATAACTTTTAAACAATTTTAATTAATAATAAATATTTATAAAAAAATAATATATTAAAAGTTTAAATATTGTACTTTATAATTAAATATTGTTTAAAAAATTATAAAAAAATTTAAAAATATAATAAACTTTTTTAAATAAAATATTTATTTTTTATATATTTAAATAGTTAAACTAAAAAAGAAAATAAAATAACAAAAAATAAATATAATTTATTAAAAAGTTAATTGTAAAAATGCTATATTTTATAAAGCTATAAATATTTATAAAAAAAAATTATAAATTTAAAAAGCTAAATTAAAAATTTTAAAAATTAAATTATAACTATAGCAGTTATAACATTAAAACTTATATTAATTATTTTTATTATTAATTTAGTTTTTATTAATATAATTTAGTAATAAAAATAAAAATAAAAAAATACTTTTAGTTTTAAAATTATTAATAAAGTTTTTATTGTTATAAAAAAAAAAACTAAATTATTAATTAAAATAGCTAATTTATTTATATTTATTAATAATAAACTAATAAAAAATAAAACTAAAATTTAATTTAAATATTAATTTATATTGTTAAAAAGTAAATTAATTAAAAATATTAATTATTATAATTAAAACTTAAAAAAAATCAATTATATTATTAATTAAATAAAAAAATCTACTTTTAAAAACATTATAACATTTATTATAAATAATTATAAAAAAAAACATATTTTAAAAATAAATATTAAAATTTTAAACTATTTATTTATTTATTATTATAATTTTAATAAATATAAAAAAGTATAAATTAAATATTAAAACTTTAAAATATAAAACTTTAATAAATTTATATAATTTAATATAAAATTTGCTAAATAAGTTAATATAATTTAAATTAATTTTATAAATTTTAAAAAAAATTTATATAATAAATTATTAAAATAAATTAATAAATTATATATTAAAAAACTATATAACAATTAAATAATATTTGCTAATTTTTATAATTATATTTAAATATATAATTATTAATAATATAAAAACTTTATTGCTTAAAAAATATAGCAAAAAAAAGATTTTTTAAAAACAATTAAGCAAAAAAAAAACTTAAAGCTTAAAAAAAAAAAAAAACTTGCAAATTTAAACTTATATTAAAAAAGTAACTTAAAATATTTTAACATTTTAATTTTAAATATAGCTTTAAATAAATATTACATTTATATTAAAATTTTATTTAATTAAATAAAAGTTTTAATTTTATAAAAATAATGTTTTATATATTATAATTAAAAATATAAAAGTAATAAATATTTTTATAAGTTTAATTTTAAACGATTTAATATAATTTGTATTAATATTATTTTTATTTAAACTATAAAATTTAAATAAATAAAAATTATATTATAAAAGAAACTAAAAAATGCTGCTTAAAATAATTAAACTTTTATTTTAAACAGACTTATATATTAACATTAAATATAAATAAATATAAAAAAATATTATTTAATTTTTTATAAAAACTATTAAAAAAAAACCTTTTTTTTATAAATTATATAATAATAAATAATAAACTTACTTTATTAATAAAAATATTAACTAATATAAAAATAAATATATATTTATTAATTAAATTAAACTTTGTTATAAAAATTTTAAAATATTTAAAACTTAAAACAATTATAAAATTTATATTATTTTAAATAA
>MU378596.1:0-12567 GCA_022495175.1 Hypoxylon argillaceum | reverse complement strand
AAAAAAAAAAAAATAAATAAATAAAATAATCAAAAAATTAAATATATAAAATAGTTTATAGTTTTGTTAATTTTTATATAAAAACAATTTTAATTTTGTAATATTTAAGTTTTTTTTATTTAATAGTTAATTTGATTTATTTTTAACTAATTAATATAAATAATAGTTTATTTTTTATATAAAAATTAAAAAATTTAATATAAAAACTATTTTATAACTAAACTTTATTTTTTTATTTTATTAATTTATAATTATATTTTATAATTATTAATTAATATTAATAAAACTTTTTATATATATATATAAAAAGAAATTTAAAATAATTTATAAAGTTTAAAGTTTATTTTTAAGTTTTAAAAATTTATATTAATTTATATATATATTTTATAAAAAAAAGTATAATTAAAAAAGTTATATGCAAATTATTTATATATATATATATATAAAATTTATAGATTTTATAAATCTTAATAAATCTTTGTTTTTTTTATTTATTTAGTTATTTAATAAAAGTTTTAATTAAAATTCTAGTTGTATACACTTAGTATATATATACAAGTTTTATTAAACTATTAGTTCAATAAATATATTAAATAAAATATATAAATAAATTAATAATTGTTTTTATTAAATAATTAATTTTATAATATATAAATTAATTATAGTTTAAAATTATTAAAAAATAATAATAATAATAATAAATAATAATTAAAATTAAAAATTAATATTAATATTATATTTTAAACAAAAGTAATATTTAATTAAATTTATAACTTTTATAATTAATAATTTAATATATTATTTATTTTTATAATAATAATAAAGTTATATTTTTTTTTTTAATTAAAATATTAAATTATTAAAAATAATTAATATAAAATATATATTATAATTAAAAATACTTAAACTTATATAAAAAAAAAAAAAATATAAAATATATATTTTATATTAAAAATTTTAATTTAAAAAAAGTTTATTAAATTAAATTGTTTAATATATTAAAAGTTTAAACAATAATTTATTTATAAATAAATTGTTCTATAAAAAAATATTTAAAAGTTTTAAACTTTAAAAAAGTTGTTATATTATATTTTAATTTATAAACTATTTTATTTTTAATTAAATCTTTAGTTTTAATATATATATATATAAAAGCAATATTTATTTAAAAATAATAATATATTATATTTTAAAAAAGTATTATTAAAAACTATATAATAAAGTTATTATTAATATATTATTTAATTAAATATAATAAAAAAAATAAAATAAAAATAAATTTATTAAAAAGTTAAAATTAAAAATAAAAATATTTTAAAAAATATATTGTTATAAAATATAAAATATATTAATTTTAAACATGTTGTTTTTTTAATAATAATTATAGCACTTATAATAATAAAAACAAAAATAAAAAAATAAAAATTATAAAAATATTAAAAAAAAAAAAAATAGTAATAAATAATATTAATAAAACAAATTAATTAAATTTATAATTTAATAAAAATTAATAAAATAAATATAAATAAATAATTAAAAATATATTAAATTTAAATATATTAATTATTTAATATAAATTATAAAAAAAATAATATTATTAATATAAAAAATAAAAATATAATTATAAAAATAATAAAAAAGTTTTTTATTAATTAAAGTTAATTTTATAAAAAAACTTATATAAAAATAAATAATTATTAAATTAAAAAAAAACTAAGTTTAAAAATAATGTTTTTATAATTTAAATTATAATATATATAATATTAAAAATAAAAAAAAATAAAAAAAGCAAAAAAGTATTAAAAAAAATGTTAAAAAAAATACTAGTTAAAAAAATTAATATATTTTTAATTATACTATTAAAAAAAAACAATATTATTATAAAAATAATATTATTAAATAGTTTTAATTATATTAAATATAAATTTAATAATAATTTAATATTATATATAAAATATACAAAGTTATAAATAGTTAAAAATTAAAAGTTAAAAATAATTTATAATAAAAAAAAATAATTAATTTAAAAAATTTAAAATGTACTATTTAAAATAATGTTATATATTAAATTAAAAAGTGTAATATAAAAAAAAACTAGTTTAAAATTAATAAAAAAAATTTATTAAATTTAAATTTTAATTTATTTTTATTATTTATTTTTATTTTATTATTAATAAAACTTATTATAATATAAAGTTTTTTTTTATTAAAATAACTTTTTTATTTAATTATATTAAATATTAAAATATATAAAAAAATATATTAATTTTAATATTTTTAATTAAGTAATTATTTAATTAATTAATTAATTTTTTAATAAAATCGTTTATAACTTTTTTTTTATTATTATAATTCTTTTTTTTATTTTTTATTAACAGTTGTTTTTTTTAATATTATTAATATTTATTTATTAAGTTTTTAATTTATTAAAATTGTTATTTTAATTATTATTAATTGTTTTTATAACTATAATTGTTTTATTTAATTAAATAATTAAATTTTTTTTTAAATTTATTAGTTTTATATTTAATAATAGTTTTAATTTTAAAAAACTTTTTTTTTTTTAAGTTTAATTAATTATTTTAAATAAGTTTAAAAAAAAAACCAATTAAATAAAAAAAAAATTTTTCTATGTTTTTTTAATAATAAATATAT
This sequence comes from Hypoxylon argillaceum, assembly GCA_022495175.1. Classification (NCBI taxonomy): domain Eukaryota; kingdom Fungi; phylum Ascomycota; class Sordariomycetes; order Xylariales; family Hypoxylaceae; genus Hypoxylon; species Hypoxylon argillaceum. The sequence goes on along the minus strand of MU378596.1, from coordinate 9,912 downwards.
TATTAATATAATTAAATAAATGTTAAATGTTTTAAAAAAATCGATTTTGTAAATTAATTAACTTATTTGTTATTTTATTTTTTAAAGCTTTATAAACTATTATAAAAGTTTTTAAAATAGTTTATTAAATAAAAAATAATTTTTATATAATTTTAAATATATTTTAATTTTTTTTTTAAAAATATTAATAGTTTTTATTTTTATAATTATATTGTTAAAACTTAATAGTTTAAATTTAAACAATTGTTTATATATTAAAAATTTATTAAATTTAAAATATATATTATTAAACTTTTATTATAATATAAAAATTATGTTTATTTATATATTATTAAAGTTTTAAAACAAATAATAATATATAATAATTTTTATTATTTAATTTTTATATTTTAAAAAACTATTTATTTAAAAATAATATGCTATAGTTATTAAAAGTTTTATATTTATTACTTTTTATAGTTTTTTTTAAAAAATAAATATAAACTTGTAATTTTTATTTAATATAATTTTTATAAAAACACTTTAGTTATAAATAAACAAAAGTTTTATTAAAAATATAACTTGATTTTTTATTATATATTTTTTATAACTTAGTATTAACAATAATTTTTTTAAAATAATATATATAACTATTATTATTATATTATAATAATTAAACTTTTTAATTTATTAAAATATATTTATAAATAATATATTTAATAAATTTAATATAAAATTTATTACAATTATTTTTATAAGTTTTAAATTTTTTAGTTTAATTAGTTAATAACTTTTATAAAAATTTTTATAATTAATATTATATATTTAATATTTATTGCAATATTTAAAATATATTTAAACTTTTTATGTTTTTAATTTAATTATATAACTTTTTAAATTTTTTATTATTTTTTGTTTATTAAAGTAATATTTGTTATTATAAACAATTTTAAAAATTTTTTTAATTTATATATTAAATATATATAATTTATACTTATTTTTTTTATTTATATTATATAATAAATTATTAATTATTATAAACAAATATTTAAGTTATTTAAAGTTTTTAATATTTTTATTTTTTTAAATATTAATTAAAATTTTTTAATATTTAAAGTTTTTATTATAATTTATAATAATATTTTTTTATATATTATTTTTTATTATTACTTTTATAATTATTTAAATTTAATTTAATATTAACTTTTTATTTATTTTTTTAATTTTATTTACTATAATTTAAAATTAATTAAAAATATTTAATATAAAATTAAATTATTTTAATAAATAAAAAACTTATAAATTATATTAAAATAAATAAATAAATATATTTATAAAATATTTATTTATTTAATTTATAAAAATTATATTAATATTAATTTAATTAAATATTTTTTTAATTGTTAAATAATTAATTAATATTATTATTAAATTATATAAAATTTTTATAATTATTTAAAGCTTTTTTATTTTTAAATAATATATATAATTTTTAATTTTAAAAGTTTATATTTTATTTTAAGTTATAATAAATATTTATTTAAAAATATAATTAATAAAATTTATATATTTAAAATTAATATTTTTAATTTTTAAATATAATTGTTTTTTAATTAAAATAATATTAGTTTAAACTTTTTTTTTAAAAAGCTATTAATTTATATAAACAAAGTTTTAATAAAATTATAATAGTATAAAATTATATTATTATATATTAATTTTTATATAGTTTTAAATAAAGCTTTTTTTTTTTATTAAAATAAATAAAATAACTTAATAGTATATTTGTTATTTATTAAAATTATTAACTATTATATGTTTTAATTATTTTTTTTTATTAAAAAAAGTTATTTTTTGTTATTATAGTAATTTAACATATTATATATAATATAGCAGTAGTATTTTTAAAAATTTTATGTTTTTAAAATATTGTTTTAATACTTTTAACTATTTTATTATAATAAATAACTTAAATATATTTATTTAAAATTTTAATAGTTTTATTAATAAATATTTTAAAAATAACTTTTTAAAAAACAATAAAATTTATTATTTATAAAACAATTTAAATATTATATATAATTGTTTTTAATAGTTTTTTTTATTATTAAAAAATATTATAATATTATTAATAAATATTTAATAATAATATTTATAAAATTATAGTAGTTTATTTATAAATTATTATATATATATAAATAAATTTTAAAATTTTATTAATATTATTATAAATTTTTTTAAATTTTTTAAACTTATAATAATAAATTTATTTTTGTTAATTTAACTTTATACGATTGATTATATATAGTAAAACTAAAGCAGAATATAATATAGTAATTATATAATACTATTGTTATTTTTATATTTTAAAAAGAATTTTTGTATATGTAACGTATATACAAAAGTTGTATAAGTTTGCTAACGGTTTGCTAATGTTGTATGTGACGCTGTCACAACTACGACCGACGCGGCTGTTGTTACGGCCGCGTTCCAACGACTGACTTACTGATATAAGCTTCCGAGACTAAGTTCTGACAACTTGGTGTTTTGTACCCTTTTGTATAAAGGACTATGGCTTAGTGGTTGGAGGCTTAACTACTAGTTGTGACACTACACCAAGTTATTTAGAGGCTGCGAGTTTGATACGTAGTGGAGGGGAAACTTATACAACCCTCCGGTATTTATTAGTAGCCGAGTCCCACCTTTGCCCGCATATGACGTAAGCGCAAGTGGGTAGGTGCTTTTATCGCCTACTAAAATCGAAGTCGGTTTTCGTGCACACACGAAAATCGACTGTGGGGTGGGGTAGTGTGACGCTGTTACAACTACGACCGATGCGGCCGTTGTTACGGCTGCGTCCCAACGACCGACCTATTGATATAAGCTTCCGAGACCAAGTTCTGACAACTTGGTGTTTTGTACCCTTTTGTACAAAGGACTATGGCCTAGTGGTTGGAGGCTTAACTACTAGTTGTGACATTGTATATAATAAAATATAGCTAACTATTTAGTAAATAAATAGCATATAGTATAAAAAAAATCTAAATATATATTAACTGTAACTAATACTGTTATTTTAACAATTTTAATGTTTTAAATAAATTTTAAACTAATAAAAAAAACGTTATATTTATTATTAAAATATAACTTTTTTTTTAAATTAATACTATTATTTTTAATTATAATAAAAATAAATAATTATTTAATATTGTTATTTTATTAAAAATTTATAAATTAATTATAAATTAAATATATAGCTTTTTTTTTTTATAATTAAATAATAAAAATCGAATATATAAAAAATAATAGTTTATTTATTTATTTTATATAGTTTTGTTTATAAAACTTATTAAATATTAAATTTATTATTTAATAGTTTTTAATATTTAAAAAATATAAATAACTATTAAATTTAAACTTTTATTAATTATTTATTAAAAATATTTTTATTTGTTTATTTTTTAAAATATTAATAATATTTTAATTAAATTAAACTTTAAATATTTTTTTTAATAAATTTAATATTTTTTAAATTAATAAATTTTTATTAATATATATAAATTAGTTAACAGTTATTTTTTTTTTTTTTTTTCGAAAAACTTTTTAATATTTATTATAGCAGCGATTTTTTAACTTTTTAGTTTAAGTTTTTTTATTACTTTTATTGCTGTTATATTTAAATTACACTTTGTAAATTTTACTTTTAAAACAGCTTTAATTATATTATATATAATATTAATTAATAAAGTTTTTTTAACTACATTTAATAATTTTAATATATTAATTATATTAGCTATATTATTTTAATTTATAGTTTTTTATAACTACTGCTTTTAATATATTTATATTTAAAATAAATTAATTTATAAAAAATATATTTTATATTATAACATTTTTAAATATTTATAAACTTATATTTATAACTTTAACTTTTATATTATTTATAGTTATTATTTTTATTATTAATATAGTTATTTTTATATATTTTTTTTATATAATTTTAATATAGTTTAATTTTATATGCTTTTAAATTATATTTATTTTAATATTTTTAAAAATTATTTTTTTAATTAATAATAAATTTATTAATATAACTAAATATAAAATCGTTAATTTTATAACTATAGTTATATTATTTTTATAAACAAGTTTAAAAATAAATTTATAATTTAAAAGTAAAAGTTTATATATTACAAATATATAAATTGTTTTTTTAAGTTTTAAAACTACTTTTTGTAAAAATATTATTTTATATATATATAAATAAATTTAAAAGTATATATAAAAAAGTATTTTGAAATTATTTATATTAATAAATATAATTTTATAGTTTTTATAGTTAATAATTATATTATAAAAGTTTAAAAAGTTATTTTTAAAAAATATAACAAATTTAATATTTTTGTTTAATATTTATATAAATTTAATAACTTTTAAAAATTTAAAAAATTTATAATTATTATATTTTAATAAATAAAATATAAAAATAGCTTAATTTATATATTAAATATATTTATTATTAATATTTTTAACTTTTTTTTTATATTGTTTAATTATATATAAAAAATTAATAAAAGTTTTATATATTATTAAGTTTTTTTAAACTTTTATATTTATATAAATTATAATATTATTTTTATTAAATTTATTATATATAATTATTTTTAAATATAAAAACTAATTATTTAAAGATTTTTTTATTTAAATATTAATTTTTTATATTTTAAATAGTATTATTTGTAAATATAATATAATTGATTTAACTTTTTTGTTTTTTTTTTAAAAAACTTGTTATTTTATACTATTAATATTATATTTGTTAAAACTGCTTAATATATAAAATTTATGTCAGTTAATTGTACTATAGTAGTATTATATAATTAAAAGTTATACACAAAGTAGTAGTACTAAGGATTTATGTTTTTAAAATGTTATAATTTTTAAGTTTAAAATGTAAATAGTGTAAGCTATAGTACAAGTTAGATAAGCTTGTATAAGTTAAGTAACTTATAAGTTATATAACTTGTAAATCAAATAACTTGTAGTTAATTAAACTAGAGTTTAATTAACTAAGCTGTTTATTATACAAGCTGTACATACTGTGTACACAGTATGTTCAATATATATATAAATATAATATTAAAACTAGCAACTTTTTTTTTTTGATTTATTTGTATATATTTTATTTGTTCGTTGTTTATTTAACATTTAACGCTTGTTATACTAACAAATTAAAAAAGTATAAAAAACTAAAGCTAATTAAAAGTAAAAAGTTAAACGTTTTAAAAGTTAAAAGTTGTTAACAAAGTTTTAAAAGTAAAAAAAAAGTTTTAAATAGTTAAAAAAAGTTAAAAAATATAAAAAATTAAAAAAAGTTGAAAAAGTTAAAAAGTTAAAAAAGTTAAAAAGTCTAAAAAAGTTTTACAAAGCTTTAAAAAATCAAAAAAGTTTTAAAAAGTTGAAAAAGTTTTAAAAACTACTTTTATAAATAGTTAAAATAAATAAGCTATTAGTAATAGCTAAAAAAGTTTAATTAAATTTAAATTAACTTTAAGTTGTACAATTTATTATAATTTTAAAATATAAATAAATCGAACAAGTTTATTAATATACAACGTTTTTTAAAAAAAGCTATATAATTTGTTTGCTTTAATTTAAGTAATTATTTCTTTTTAAAACTACTAGTTAATTTAATTAAACTAATTAGCTGTTCAATATTAATATATAAATTAAAAACTTGCTGCAAATTTAAACTTTATATTTAAACATTATATGTTTTTATATAATATTGTTATAAAATATATAGTATAATATTTTTCGCAAGTTTTTTTAAATAAATCTTTATTTAAGTTGTTATATTAATACTTTAAATCTATATATTTTTACTAAAGTTTTAATAAAATAGTACTTTTTTGTTTATTTTTTTATATATAAATAATATTTAATTAGTTTTAAACTTAATTAGTTAACTAGTTTTTAAACTAGTTAATTAACTAGCTTTAAATTTAATTAAATAATTAACTAGTTTAACTAATTAACTAACTTTAAAATTAGTTAAATAATTAGTTTTTAAACTAATTAATTAACTAATTTTAAAACTAGTTAAATAACTAGTTTTTAATTTAATTAATTAATTAGTTTTTAACTTAGTTAATTAACTAGTTTTTAATTTAATTAATTAATTAACTTTTAACTTAATTAAATAATTAATTTTTAACTTAATTAAATAACTAGTTTTTAAACTAGTTAAATAATTAATTTTTGATTTAATTAATTAACTAGTTTCAACTTTAATTAAATAATTAATTAACAATATAATAAATCGTTGTTTAAAAAAGTAGAAAAAAAAAAAAAAAAAAAAAAAAAGTTAGCGCTAGTTTAAATAGTGTGCTAACTAAAATCGCGTTTTTTTCAACTATACAAAAGTTAATTTATAGCGTAGTTTAATAAATAAAACAATAAATATAAATGTTTAATGTATATAAACTAACTACAGCGTTGTTTAATAAACAAAATATATATAAATTTTAACTTTTTTTTTATATGTTAAGTTTAAAACTAAAACAAGTTAAAAATATAAATGTATAAAAAAGTTGTTAAATATTCAACAGTTTAATTTAGTTGATTATATATTAACAAACAATATATAAAACAAAAGTTGACTTTTTTTTATAAAATTGTTAAAACAAAAAGTTATAACATAGTTTGTAGTTTAATTTAATTAATTATATATAAACTAATTTATGTCCGATTTAGCAAACAAAACAATAATATAAGTTTTACTATATATAAAGTTAATTAAAATCAACTTTTTTTTTTTTCTGTTAAGCGAAACAATATAAAGCTAAAAGCATAAAAGTTCAATAAGCAAACACGTTTTATTTCTTTTACTTTGCTAATTTATAATTATTAATAAACTATTAATTAATATTAGTTAATTATATTATAGTAATACTATATAACTAAAAGTTATATATAAAGCAGTAGTATTAAAAATTTATATTTTTAAAATGTTACAATTTTTAAGTTTAAAATGTAAATAGTATAAACTATTATACAAGTTATATAAACTTGTACAAGTTAAGTGACTTATAAGTTATATAATTTGTAAATTAAATAACTTGTAGTTAATTGAACTAAAGTCCAGTTAACTAAACTGTTTACTATATAAGCTATATATACTATGTACGCAGTATGTCCAATATATGTACAAATATAGTATTAACAATTTACATTTTAATATTTATATTGCTTTAAATATATAAAAAACTTATTTTTGTTTAAAAAAAAATCATTATATTATTTGTATAAATAATATAATATATATATAAAAAATAAAAATTTGATTTGCTTTTTAATATATTTATTACATTTATTAATATATTTATTATATTGTTTTATTAAATTAAACATTTAATTATAATATTTATATATTTTATTGTAATTAATTAATATATATGTATTATTGTTTTCGTTTAAAAATTAGCTATTTTTTAAATTAAAAGTTAATATATTTTTATTATTTTTAAATTATTTATTTTATATTATATAAATATAATTATAATTATATTTATTTTATTATTTGTTTTAATTGTTTTTTTATTTTTGCTTTTTTTTTAAACATGTTTTTATAACTTGTTTTATTAAAGTTAAAATTTATTTTATTGTTTTTATTTTTAAAAAAAGTTTCGTTAAATTTATAACTTGTTTTTTTTGTTTTAAAATTTGTTTTAATTACACTAATTATTACTATATTATTTATAACAAAACTTTTATTTATTATATTAATTTTAATATATAAGCTTTTTAAAAAACTACTTTTAGTTATTAATGTTTTAGTTTATATAAAGTTTTTAAAATAATTTAAAGTAATATTTTTTTATTATTATTAATAAAATTACTTTTATTTTTATTATTTTTATTATATTAAACAATAATATATTATTTTTGTTTTAAATAAAAGTTAATAAATATATTTTAATTTTAAAATTTATATTTGTTTAAATAGCTATTACAACGTTATATTAGTTATAATTGCTATAATTTAATGTTTTTATAATTTATATATATTTAAGCTTTTTTTAAATAAAATTAGTTATAGCTGTATTATTTTTAATTATATTTTTAAGTATAAATTTAGTTATATTAAACTACTTTGTTATAATTACAATTTATATTATAAATTATTAAATTAATTTATTAAATATAGTTATTAAACTTTTAGCTTTTAAATATATTTATATATAGTTTATTAATTTATTGTTTTATTATATAATAATAAATTTTTTATTAAAATTTAAAATATAGCTAAAATTTATTTAGTATTATTTTTAATAGTGTTTTTATTTTTTAAAAAAAAATTAATACATTTAATAAAATTATATATATTTATAAAAATTAACTTGTTTTTATTAATAATTAATTTTATGTTGTTAAAATTATTATAGTTTAAATTAAATAAACTAATATTAAATTATTTTAATTATTAAAATTTAAAAAAAAAGTTGTTAATATTATAATTAAATATTTATAATATAAAACTTTTTTAATAATAATTATTTTTATATAATTTGTTTAAGTTTTTATTTAAAAAAAAATTGCACTTAAATTAATATAAGCTTTTTAAATTATTAAATAAAAAATCGCTAACGTTATTAAAATTAATAAATTATATATTGCAAAAAAGATTAATTAAGCAATTATTACAGTATAATAAAAATTAAACTTTTGTTTTATTTAATTATTAATATATAGTTAAATAATAAAATAAATTATTTAAATTAAAATTTAACGTTTTTATTAATTTAAATTAAAGCTTAATTATAAATTAAATTAATTAAACTTAAAATTAAATAGCAAATATTAAATTAATTTAATTTATTAATATTATAGTTAAATTAAACTGTTATATTAAACTATATTTTAATTAAAAAATATTATATATATTATAATATATTGTTTATATTATAGTAAAAGTTATTTGTTAACTTTTATAATTTAATAAGTTTTAGTTATAAAATAAACGTAAAAAAAAGTAGCAATGTTTAAATTTATATATATTACTGTTAAAGTGCTTTAAAATTAAACAGTTTTAAAAAAAAATTAATTATTTAAAATAAAAATTATAATGAAAGTTGTAATAACAGTTAATTAATTAAACTTTTTAAAAAAATTAGTTTAATTTAAAAAATAAGCTTTTTTTTAATAGCATTATTAAATTAATAATTTTATTAATTATTAATTTAAATAATTAAATTAATATTATAAATTAGTTTTTGTTATATGTTAATATTTGTAAAAAACAAAGTTATTAATTAAATAACTCAATTATATATTAAAATTTAAATATAAAAAAAAAAAGAAAAAAAAATAAAAAATTTAGTTAATATAAAATAATATAAATAAGTAATATATAAATTATTTAAAACAGTAAACTTTAACAGTAAGTAAATTTTGTAAAAAAAGCAAAAAAAGCGAAAAAATTGCAATATATAGCTAAAATAATTATATAATTTGTATTAGCTATTATATTATAACTACTTTTTTTAAAAAAAAAAAATAAACTTTTTATATAAATAATAATTAAATTAAATATTTTTTAATAAAAAAAAAAATCACTTTAAATATTTATTTATAAATTTTATTTTAAATTTTTTATTTATTATATTATTTTGTAAATTTTTTTATATTGAATTATTAAATAATAATTTATTAAAACTTATTTTATATAAATTAAGTTTTATATATTTTTTTTTTATATAATTATTTAATATTTTTTTTAATAATTTTATTATTATTAAAATAAAGCTTTATAAATTTTTTTTTTATTTTTATTTAAAGCTATTTTTTTAAATATATTAAAAATTTTATTATATTTAAATAATTTTAATAAAATTAATATAAAAATAATATATTATTTTTAAAGTTTTTAAT
>MU378595.1:0-12847 GCA_022495175.1 Hypoxylon argillaceum | reverse complement strand
GGGGGTGTGTCGACGTCGGTCTAGGTAATACGTCGACCGTTTCGTCAATTCTTCGTACGGAAAAGTACTAGCTACTGCATGGGAGCAACCTCGACCTCGCAGTAAGTAAGTTCTTGTCGTCCAAATCGTTGATTCGACGCTTCTTCGTACGTTGATCTCCAGGGTTAGGACGGGCCGAGGGAGTAGGTGTACGAAGGGGTTGTCAGTATTCAACAGTCTTGTATAGTCAGTTGCAGTCTATTGGACAGACTGCAACCGGCCCAAAGTTGACTCTGCCTTGTAAAAAAAAATTGTCGATTAGTACAGAAAGTGGCGAAATAGCTCGCCGTTTTGTCGATTTATTGTACAAAAAGTACTAGCTATTGCGTAGAAAGCACTTTGACCTCGCAATAAGTTAATTTTTGTTGTCCGACAGTCGATTTAACCTTTTTTCGCTTGTTAACCGAATAGTAGTCTATTTCGGTCGGCCAAGTCGAAGATTTAAACAGAAGCTACCTTATAGCCGGTCTCTGTTTTTTCAATCTTGCTAATCTGTAGTTGCCGGTGGACTATTAATCAGTGTCGATTGGTTGTACTACTAAAGAGTACATCGTACAGCCGTAGGCACTATATGCCGGGGGGGGGGGGGGTCACAGGATAGTCAAAACTGGTCAAAAATACTGTATTTTGTAAGTCTAGGTTTGTGGGGGTTTCGGCTACAGTACAGGTTATATAGGCCTGTGCAGGTCACGTGCCGTACAGTTGACTGGACTGTACGTTTACAGTACTGTCAACTGTAGGCTGTACGTACTGCGTACGCAGTATGTACAACTATTGAACTAATAGCTTACTTATTTAAGCATATATACTCGTTATTTTGCTACGTTGTTAAATCGTTTTAAATTATTTAAAACGTTTAAAAATGCAATAAAAAATCAATAAAAAAAATTAGCATATTTTTAAACCGCTTTTTTGTTTAAGTATTAATTAGTTTTTTTATTAATTTACTATTAATACTTTTAAAACAATTATTAAATTAGTTTAAAGCTTATTTTAAGCTTTTTATATTAGTTAAAACAATATTTTAAAAGCTTAATTTTGCAAAAATGTATTAAAAATATAAAAAGTAAATTAAGCTTTATATTTTGGTGCTAAAAGGATCTAACTAAAAAAGAGTACTTTTTGCTTTAAGGGGTTTTACTTATGTACTTATTTTGTATGCTAGAGAAAAATCTCTCAGAACAGCGGTGACACAACAACAACAATAATAGACCAATCAATCTGATCAATCCAGAAGGCTTATTTCTAACAGTAGTCTTCTTTTTTTTCGCCGTAGTATTTGCGGTAATTGTGCATTGATAATTACGATATTTTATGCATCTAAACTTGTGTAAAAGCCGGAGGCTAAAAGCGGCACTGCTCAGGTGAAGCTCTCCAATTCGTTTGGTGACGGGAAAAACACTCTGCACCTCCAAACCCGATCCAGAGTAGATACATATATATTTTATATGCATAATCACGTATATGTTAAAAGCATGTTTTATATTCGTATATTAGGCTGTACCTACATGGTAAATACATACGTACGAGCTTTGCTCTTTTGGTGTAGGTATCCATTCCTAGTCCGCCTCCTCATCTAGCAAGAATTTTGCTTCTCAACTCAGTTACTCGGTAGGTAGCGACTCTGTTGCTCACCTCTTTGCGAGTTTACTGTATGTTAGCTAGTAGGCTACTACACTACTATCTAGTACATATTCTCGTTTGCACGAGGAGATGGTCAGGACTGTGGTTCGTCCTTTGGTGACCCCAGCTGGGGTCCCAGCCACCTCTTTTCTGCCTCCCTAGGTACCCTACCCTACCTACCTTGCCTACTACTTACTACCTACGGAGTATCTCGAAAAGTCCGTTTCAAGCAGATACGATGATGATGATGAAACATACCGCTACTCCTCGAGGTGGTTCACCTCACCACCATTGATCCTTATTGTCCTCTGTCCAAGTGCTATTTATCCAAGATGGTAGTGCTGTTCCCGACAGAGCCACTCACATACCTCGGCTTGAGTCTTGTTATGAGTGCTGTAGCGAATTTTGTAAGTCCTAACTAATCCTGGCAGCTTGCCTACCTAAGTTACTACTGCCAAGAAAGCATCCCGGCGCCAACCCCCCAGCCGCCGGGGTACCTAGCTGAAGTGTGCGGCGATTATCCAAGCTTGAAGCTCCCTCAGTTGGGTTAGGTAGATCCTTATCGCCCGATCTGTAGCCTACCTTGACGTCCTGCCACCACAATTCGTCCTTTTTCTTTCCTTTTTTTTCTTACTTATCATTATGATTAGCTGTTGTTTTTTGCGCTCGTCCCTTTCTGGAGCTATCTCTCACTTATAGTATACCTATCCCAACCTACATACAGTTGCATTGCATGAGCATGCGTGGCATTAGTCTATTCATGGCTGAAGCCCGCATTAACCTATGAGTTCCTCGAGCGCCTAAGGCCATAAAAGCTATAGTCCGACCATAGTCCGGCCATCTCTGGACTGATCCGCCGGCCTCGTTTGCAGCCTAACCGCCGGTAGACCGTGCCTAAGATGTCTACTCCTTACTGGGGCCATCTGCCGCCTCCTCAAGCTCGTCGATTGTCCGAGAGCTCTGACCAGACGGACCGCAGACAATCATTGGACCATTCTAGTTTGCCCCAACCGCGTTACGATTTGAATCGCGCCTCCGGGCAGACGGCTATGACTGACGCTCCTACCGAGTCAACTTACACGCCGCTTGCTTCACCGACTACGTCAAATGCGCCTGGTAGCGGCCTAACTCCTCGCCCGCCGTCGTTATCTTACACACAGAGCCGACGCCGTCCGGAGCTCGTAGAAAACCATCCACCGTTGGAGAGCCGAGCTCAAACCGACGATACCTACGACTTCTCACACACTTCCTTCCCACCGCCCGCCCCCGACGTACCAAGAGGGCCCCCCTTAAGCTACAAACAGCCATACGGGAACAGCGGTTCCTCATATACTTACAATTCTGCCGGCCAGCCTGGACCACCGAATCTGTCCTATAGACCAGAACCCAGGGAAATTTTTACTGATATGGAGCCTGAGACATTTTACAAAGATGCTACGCCCCCAGCCGAAAAGCAGGCGAGGCAGCCATCGTTTGACCAGCCCTATCAAACTTTTAACCATGGCGTGGTGTCTCCTGAGCATCTGGAAAGAGAATTGGTTAGATCAGGGTCTATTCGTCGGCCATCGAATGGATACCGGCCTGACAGGCGAGACCCTACTTCGTCAAACCGGCGAGAATCCTTAGGCCCAGAACCGCAACAGAGGATGTGGGCTGCCGACCGCTCGCCCCTACAAAAGCTAGAGCTGACGCTCGATAACATTACAAAAGAAGAGAAACGGGCCCGTGTGGAAGCTGCGGAGAGGCGCGCAAGAGAAAGGGCGGCGCGGATCAGCGAGTCTGCAAAGACTGCGGACTACAATGAATCATTTCCCAGTCACCCAGGCGACCAACAAGAGCGTTCTAGGGGCCAAGGCCAGTTAGCCAGTGGGGAACAGGGCCGTAATGCGGCCGTAGTAGATCCAGCTCAGGCTATGCCATCAGCAACTACTGCGCCTGGTACATTGTCTCAGAGCTCGGCAGAAACGGGCCAACAACCTGGGTTTTCGGGACAGTCGCCAAGATCTCAAGCTATACTCCCCAAGAATCGCAGCGTTTCGGCGACGACTAATGGCGTACCTCAGCGAAACTTGAGTTTTCGTGAAAGAGCCGCCTCGCACGACCGTGATTTCCCACAGCAACCCAATAGAGACTTGTCGCATAATACGCAAACTGCAATATCCAGTGAGGATTTCATTCCTGTGAGGAGTAGTAGCAACAAACTGAAGAAACCCCCACCAGGTGAACCGTGGTACGCTCTATCTAAGGAGACAGAAGAGAAACCTATAGAGCGATCCACAACTTCCAGTGGAAATTTTGGTCCCGTGAGGAGTGGTAGCAACAAACTCAAGAAAAATCCACTGAGTGATCCGCGATATGCTCTACACAATGAGGTGGATGACGGGTCTGTAGAGAGATCTGCTGCTTATAACAGATTCGATTTTACCGATAGAGATAATGACGCCGGAGCCCAACCACCTTACCGAGGCGCAACTTATACCGCGGCGCGGGCCACCGGTGGAGTGACAAAAGATATATCGACCCCGATTGAAGATCTTCCGAGGCCACCAGCTAGAGGTAAGACTTTTGGGGACGATAAGAACGACGAAGAACGACCGAGTCGAATGAGAGGATTAGCGGCGGCAATCGGCTTTAGGCGATCCAATTCAATTGGCACTGATCAGCGGCCTTCCTTGCCGGGTACGGGTCAAGGCGCGCCAGTTGCGGGTGGACGGTATGCGCAGCACGATATTTTGGACGGACCAGTGGACCGTAGAGAGGAGCTTGCTACTTCCGTCGAGCTTGGTCGGGCAAACCAGATCAACCAGAATCGACTGCCTCTCGCGCCTAGCAAAGCCTTTCAAGGTACTCAACCCAACGACCGGGCTACAAAGTCCGTCAAATTCCAAGACTGGGAACATGGATCCGAGATATTTGATGAAAATATGTCAGACACTACCCATCATAGGCATCGTTTGAGAGAATATTTACACCATGACAGGCTGAAGCTTGGACAAGGTGTATTCCGGGCGCCAACTTATTTAGACGAGTGGAAACAAGGAATAGTAGGAATACTGTCTGGACCTCTATTAGATCTCACTCAGGATTACACTCAGCAGTTTGATAAAAACGCTCCATGGTGGGAGACTAATACCAAGCGCCGGCCCAGCTTTTCCACGCAACCGCCTATAGGAGCGTTTGATAGCGGAATCGATGACAGTCACACTCGTACAGCCTTCAAGCCGCCTCTTTATCTCAAGTGCGGTCCACTACTACGTTACTGTGGCATCCGTGTTGAGAAATCGGAACCAGGAATGAGTCGTGACAATAGCCTAGTGGATAAGGAAATTTGGCGAGGCTCAGTCATGATAGTAACCCTGGACTCGGATTCTTCTTACGATACCGCGCCCATTCTGCGACTATTTGTGCAGCCAATTGAACTCCTACCGCCTCCTCCAGCCGAGATCCAAGGCGAACAACCGCTTCTGCCCGAATATGTTGATCCAATTGCGGGGATCCCAAAGATTGGCCCAAGCGGGGAGACGTTATATGTCCGGCTAGTTGATCAGCTTGAGGAAGCCAAAGATTTGTCAATGGTGCAACCAGATGATGGCTTATTTGAGCTGATTAGGACTTTGCCTGATGATGGCTCCAATGCAGCCGATCCACCCGGCTCTTTTCCTAATCGTAAGAAGCGAATCGAAGTAGACGGGGAAAAACTGGGGAAATATAAAGATGTGCAGGGATTCCGTCTCCATGCGGAACGAGGTCATACGTTCTGGAGATTCAACATTGAAGTTGAACTTGGTGACAAGCAACAGCGGATAGCATATCGTATCAACGGTGGACCTGCTACTGGTTTCTGGGTGCCAGCTCGTGAAGAGTCAATGAACATCATGTTCCACAGTTGCAATGGGTTCAGCCAGAGGGTAAACCCAGATGAATTCAGTGGACCTGATCCTATGTGGCGCGACGTCCTAAACGACCATCAAACGCGGCCATTCCATGTCATGATCGGTGGGGGAGACCAAGTCTACAATGACGCTGTAGCCGACCAGGCCAAACTCTTCCATGAGTGGCTTGCGATTAAGAATCCACTTCACAAAACTAATGCTCCTTTCACAGCAGCCATGCAGGACGAACTGGAGGCATTTTATCTCGAGAGATATATGATGTGGTTCTCACAAGGCCTATTCGGTCTAGCTAACTCTCAAATCCCTATGGTCAACATGTACGATGATCACGACATCATAGACGGATTTGGGTCCTATCCTCATCATTTCATGAAGTCGCCAGTCTTCTCAGGATTGGGCAATGTTGCGTTCAAGTACTACTTGCTTTTCCAACACCAAAGTGTCCCCAATGAAACCGATTACTCAGAGCCAAGTTGGTGTTTGGGTGTAAAACCTGGGCCATACATCCACCAACTAAGTCGCAGTGTGTTTGTGTCGTTAGGGGCGAGAGTTTCCCTTCTCGCCGTTGACGCCCGGACAGAGCGGACAAGGGACGAAGTCGTCCACATGGAAAGTTGGAGGAGATTGATGGACCGTTGCTACGCAGAGATCGACAAGGGTAGAACACAGCACTTATTAGTGTTACTAGGAGTCCCGATTGCATATCCACGGCTTGTGTGGTTAGAGAATATGTAAGTTTGATTAACTATTCAAGGGGAAAATGGTACTAACTCTCTACTAGTCTGACCTCGAGACTCCTAGATCCTATTAAGGCTCTCGGTAAATTTGGTTTACTAGGCAACTTCGTCAATAGCTTTGACGGGGGTGTTGAAGTTCTTGACGATCTAGACGATCACTGGACAGCTAAAAATCACAAAGATGAGCGGAGATTCATTATCGAAGACCTCCAGGATCTGGCAGTAGACAAGTCTATCCGTGTAACGATCCTCAGTGGTGATGTGCATCTTGCCGCAGTAGGCCAGCTCTACTCAAATCCCAAGCTCCGTATCCCAAAACACAAGGATTTCCGCTACATGTTGAATATCGTCTCATCAGCAATAGCCAATACGCCGCCTCCGGATCTCATGGCAGACGTATTGAATAAGCGTAATAAGGTACACCACTTCGATAAAGAGACCGATGAGAGCATGATGCCACTATTCGCCCATGGGGTAGACGGCAAGCCACGCAACAACAAGCATCTTCTACCTCACCGGAATTGGTGTTCGATACGAGAATATACACCGGGACACACACCACCACCAACACCACCACCAGAAGAATTTGAGTATACACCTGAGGCTACCCCTCCGAGTAGTCGGGGCGGCATATTCCGCCGGCTCTCATTATCTAAGGATCGTGGGCCAGCGCTGCGCCCTGACGTGCCGAAAGAACCAATCGACCGATCGCGTCCACCCCTCTCCGGAGGGTTTATGCGCTCATTTTCCCGTCGAGGTTCCAGCTCCGATGACCTAGGACGTCCGGGATCTAGTGGGCTGATGCGGACTCTCTCCCTTGGCGCGCGCCCCCGCAATATCTTTCGACGAAGTAGTAGCAAGCGCCGTCCCGACGACGGCGGCATCAACGGCTCTTGGGGTCAAGATGATGACGACGATGATATCTTCACAGCACCCGCCCCACCTCGCTCCTCTCACACCGGCGGAAATACACTCGGGCTCCGTGGCGGCGCTGGTAGCGAGTATGAGGTCGGCGACGAAGCGCACTTCACCGCACAACCGCCGCGTCGTGCACTAACTCAGCCTACACAAACCAAAATGCATTACCAAAACTATGGCGATGGTCCTAATGATGGTGACCTTCCACCACGACCCTTCCACCGCACACCTACGGGTCTCAGCACCAAGAAGCTTCAGAAACATGGTCCCGAGAAGTACGAGATCAACGCTGAGGGAGGTCTAGAAGTTTGTCTCAATGTTGAGGTCAACCCCAAGGACCCAGCGGGCATCACAGTACCGTACAGAATCCTAGTCCCGAGGTTATGGTATGAGTACTCCGGGGAGTCACCGGAGCCAGAGCCTGAAGCAGAGTCCGGTCCCGTCAACCGGATGAGTCAAGGACAAGGAAGACTCGAAGATGACGAGTATGAACAAGACGACGAGGAAATTCCTCAGAAGAAAGTCGGTGGTATCCGTCGCTGGTTCAGTAACCGCGGGAGAGACAGCCGGCAACCACCGGAAGAAGATGAGTGGTATGACTAGAATAGCGAAAAAGGAGAGGGCTTAATGGAAAGGCAATGGATGAGATCGATCTAATCGGCGTGAGTAGGCTGGTGTTGGTTACGTGACAGTTCGTTGATATGGTCAAACTATTTCTCTCTTGGTCTCTCTCTCTCTCCACCCTTACGAATGAACGAATATATCTGGGATTAAATGGAAACTGGTATCTTGGGTGGTTATCTTAGCAAGCGGGCAGGTAGTTTGGTTCTTAGGCAGGTGTTTTTAGGTTACCAGGCATGGGAAAAGCATTTTCAATTGATAGATATCAACTCTGCATCTCTTGTGGCGTGTTTTTTTTGGATTATCCATACTAGTTATTGTATCTACATAAACCATGGTGTTTGGCGCAACCTGTAATCTATATCCAAACGATCTGAGGCCTTGTTCTTCACTAATTACAATATGTTTACGTAGCCTGCTTCAGACAAAACGTATGTTTTGAGGAACTTTTGGTTTTCTTGTGTGACGGCTATCAGCCCCTTAGTGTGGCTGTGGATGCGGTAACAGGTGATGGCAAGGCGCTCTCAAGTATATTATATTGGCTTGTGTTTAGCTAGATAGAAAATGCCTACGTGAAGTGCATCATAGGGTACCATCATATATATTCACATGACGAGCGAGTGTGGCCAAGCAAGGTTTATTTATGGTCTAGTCCCCTAGGCACATTCATCCTCGTCCTCGGCCTCTTATGCTTAGACTCATATACACAATTCAACTAGGTTTACTAAGCCCACCGAATTCATGATCTGGTATCATTATATTGTATATAAGAGCTTACCACGTCCGTGCCCCTACGGGAGGTATATTATAGAAAGTAGGTAGCCGTTCGCAGTAGCCCCCCTACGACGTTAAACCGAACCAACCAACCAAGCAAGCAAATTTACGTACTCTTCTCCCCACGAACCAACGACACACACGATGAAATTCGTATATACTCCTCTCATAGAAGATGACGGTATTCGGGTCCTTCTTTTAGAGCCCGCGGTCTCCCGAGAAGAGAACCTGAGAGGTTCTCTTCAGCAGGTTTCCCTCGCCCAACTCTACGATGAAATAATCGAACCGTACACGGCCCTATCATATGTATGGGGCAATCCCACGCAGGTTGATAAGATTCTCCTAAGCAACCATGAGCTCGGCATCACCGCCAATTTAAGTAACGCGTTACGTGATTTGCGTGATACCAGCAAAACTCATAGGCTCTGGGTCGACGCTGCTTGTATCGACCAGGAGAACGTACTCGAGAGAAGTAATCAGGTGTCGCTTATGGGGAAAATATATAGTTATGCAAACAACACAGCTATTTACCTCGAATTCATGAACCCATATATCGATGCCGTTATCGAACTAGCAAAACAATATGCTCATTCGGATAGCCCTGAAGACATCGCCGCAAACCCTCCAATTCTTTGTGGGGATAGCCTATCAACGAGAGATGAAACCCTACTTATAGATGCGGTATATCAAAGTCTTCTCCCCTGCCCGTGGTTCCGGCGGATCTGGGTTCTTCAAGAGCTAGTCCTTTCAAGAGAACCCTGGGTGCAATGTGGGAGAAAAAGAGTACGATGGGTAGATCTGTGTCGTCTTCTAGCTCCACGACTGGAACGACGTCGACGAGATGAAAAGAGCCAAAGTCATTTAAAAACAGAGCAACTCACCACCCTAGAAAGTATGAACGACTTGCGTATAGACTATTGGGGATTTGGTAGACCTCCGCTGTTTGACGACCACCCTCATACGCCGGATGAGACCCTGTACGGGGTGGAGGACTTGTACTCGAATTCTTTGCTATCCGATCGAGAGCTAAGTGCTAAAATAATTCGATTGAAGAGAGACGTCTACGAGGCAAGGGAATTCGCTGAGATTGGAAAGTACAGGCGCAGACTTTGGCGAATCCTTCAGTCTAGGAAGAGCTGCCAAGTTTCAGATCCGAGAGACATGATATTCGCGCATATGGGAATAATATCAGACCGCCACGAAGCCGAGAAGTTTATAAAGATTGATTACAGCCAGACAACATCGGAAGTACTCGCCGCGGCAGGACGTTATATTTGTTTTAAAGCTAACCTCCAAACTATGCTCGCCGGAGTAACCCGTTCGCCTTTCAGGACTATGGTCGCCTTGCCGTCTTGGGTGCCCGACTGGGGAGTGAATGTCGGCTATCAGTGTCTCCCACAAGAGAAGGGCATCACCCCTAACATGCACTTTATAATACTACGAGCAGCAAAGATCATCCATCTTAGCGATGTGCTCCCCACACCATCATCACTAAAGCGTGATCTTAAAGCTAAGGGACATGATTTAACGTGGCGAGAAATTGCTGATGTCCTAACTACTACCAACGACAGCACTCAATATGGAGCTACTCTTTCCCTCTGGCCATATGAGATGGTCAAGGTAGATAAGCCAACAAAAGAGAAACATAATAGACAGGTTAAAGAAAAAGGCCTACTTCTTCGAGTTGCAGTTATTAACCTACATCATGGCGTACTCCAACCTAGACGAAAACATAATCTGGCCTCATGGGCGGCTCGCAATGCTCAATAACGGGGATATAGGAATCGTTCCGCAGGAGGCTAGGCCTGGGGATATCGTGGCGGATCTCTCGAATATAGGGGTTGTGCAACGGAGCTGCACAATGGTTGTGCGGCCCTGTAAGGCTCGCAACACAACGGATATTAGCAATACTTTAGAACACAACGGACTTAGTCTAACGGGTGGGCGTTTTCAACATTGCTCGTTCATAGGTATCTGTTTACTTGGGCTTCGCCTTAAAAGGCATTATTCATGGGACCAGCTATTGGATGGATGGGACGTGCGCGGTCAATTACTTCCCAATTCCCCTCCCCAGCCGCCACCGGTGATGATTTTATACTGATAGTAGTAAATTTCATATTATATTTTAGATCCTTCAATTCAAGCGTCCAGCACCTCCCCGAAGCCCTGAGCGATGAGGCATATAATAGATAATAAAGCTAACATAAGTTCCATTGTAGTGATACTACAGTATAACACTTATATATTAAGCTAAAGTAATGAGAGAGGGATCTCGTAAAATCTCCCGTTCGTATTTACGAAAGTAAGAGGGGCTAATGTAATAACAACTTGTCCTATTACAACTACTCGCTACTAATTCTAACTATGTACCACGTACCGGGTAGCCCTTTGAGATTTAAAAATATATAGGTTTAAATATCCTAGACCTTAGACCAAAACAGTCCTTACGCTTCTATCATCCATTCCGCGTGTCATCTATATGTTTTCTATTTAAGCCGTTAGATGTTCGATGGAAAACTTAGGACCAGAGTCACCGTTCGGTTGTAAACCCATGGTTACAGCCCCCCGTTCTCCTTCCGAACGGCATTATTTTAGGGGTTGAGCGTTAATCGCTTTGACAACATCCTGATAGAGCGTTTCAAATTCCGCAACTTCTGACCTTGGAGACTTCTAGGTATATTGACACACACAATGTCGTATTTACCTCAAAATCCAAAGCAACCCCCTGCAATATAGGAACGCTGCTCCCTTGTCAAACTAATGTAATCCACCGGATCTTTGGCGCACAAGCCTCCCAAATCTTTTTAGTAATCTTCACTAAGCCCCTTCTTTCGAACACGTCTCCTTTTTCCTCTACAACCAATACATTAGAAGTGACTATCAGCGACATTCCAGTAACTTCGTCGACCCTTGCAGGTCGAGATCCAATATAGGGTCTTTCAACTTCTGAAAGCACTAATACAGCCTTCTGCCCGGTAAAATGTTAGCGGGAGTACTTTACTAGGGGGTCAACTACGGTTTAGAAGATTTCCTCTGTAAGTATATATACTGCAAAATTTATATGTAAAAGTACTTGATTAAAAAATCTAATTTCACTTCTTGTTTTAGTTATTAATTTTTTTTTTTTTGCAGCTTATATTTACAATTTATACTTTTAATTTTTAACTTTTTTTTTTAACTTTTTTTTTTTAATTTATACTTTATTTACAATTTATAGTTTAAATTTATATTTATTACTATATTTTGCATTTATTATTGCATTAATTACTGCAATTTTTTAATTTTATATTATTTTTAAATGTTATAATTAATTTATTTAAAAGTTTAAAACTACTAAAAATAAATTTATTATATTTATATTAACTGATTTATTAATACTATGTTATTAGTTATATTTTATTATGTTTTATATTGTTTTTATAAAACAATTATATAAAAAAATAATGTTTTAATTAATAAAATAATATTAATAAACTTTAATACAACAGTTATAATAAATTTTGTTATATTTTTTGTATTTTTTATAGTATTGTTTATTTGTATATAATTTCAATTTTTTTTATTTTTTTAGCTAATAAAGTTTTATATAAATATATTTGAACTATTAAATGTTATTTTCAAAAAAAAAACAATGTTTATATAATTTATTTTTAAAAAATATATAATATTATGTTTAAAATAATAGTTATAAATTTATAAAGCATTTATAAAAGTTATTTTTTTTTTTTTATAAAAAGCTAAAATAAAAGCTTTTTTAATAAAAAAGTTATAATTAATAATAAAATGTTAGCTGTTATAATTGCAAAAAGCGTAAAAACTTAGTAATTAATTTTATTAATTAAAAACTTTAAAATAAAAAAATAAAAAAAAAAAATTAAATTATAAATATATAGTATATTTTATATATAAATATATAAAATATATAAAACTAATAAATTAACAAAATATTATATAATTTAGTTAATATAAAGTTTAATTAAAATATTATTAAATAAAATATTTTAAAATAAGTTAAATTAAAAATAATAATTTTTAAAATTTAATAAAAATTATTAAATTAAATTATAATAAAATAAAAACTTTTAAAATAATAAATAATATTAAAAACTTTTTTAAAATATTATTAAAATAAAAGTTTAAAAATTAGTTTTTAAAATAAATTTAAAATAAATAATTATTATATTATTTTTTTTAAAAATTAAAAGTTTAATATAAATTAAATTAAAATTATTATATATAATA
>MU378594.1:0-12913 GCA_022495175.1 Hypoxylon argillaceum | reverse complement strand
ATTAAATTTTATAAAAAAAATATAATTTTAATAATATTTAATATTTAATAATAAATTTTAAAAATATATTAATAATATTAAATTAATATTATTTATAAAATTATAATATTAAATATAAATTATAATTATAATTAAATTTATAAAAAATTATAAAAATAATAATAAAATATTAAATTTAAATATTAAAACTAAGTTTAAATATTATATATAATAATTTTAATTTAATTTATATTAAACTTTTAATTTTTAAAAAAAAATAATATAACAATTATTAATTTTAAAAATTAGCTTTTAAATTTTTAGTTTAATAATATTTTAAAAAAACTTTTAATATTATTTATTAAGTTAAAACTTTTTATTTTATTATAATTTAATTTAACAATTTTTATTAAATTTTAAAAACTATTATTTTTAATTTAATTTATTTTAAAACATTTTATTTAATAATATTTTAATTAAATTTTATATTAATTAAATTATATAATTTTTTATTAATTTATTAATTTTATATATATTTTTATATATTTTATATATTATATATTTATAATTTAGCTTTTTTTTTTTTTAAAAAAGTTTTTAATTAATAAAATTAATTATTAAACTTTTATACTTTTTACAATTATAATATATATTAATATTATATAATAAATATTATAATATTTTTATAAAATAATTAATTATAAATTATATTATAAAAATAAATTAATATAATTAATAAATTAAATTAATATTAATTAAATAAACTATATATAAATTTAAAAGTTTATTATAAATTATATTTTTAATATTAATAATAGTATAATTAATTAAAGTTTTAAAAAATAATAAATTATTATTTTTTTATTTTATAAATTTAAAATAATAACTTAAACTTAAATTATTAAAAAAACTATATAGTTTTATTATTTATTAATAAAATTTAATATATTAAAAAATAAATTTTTTATAATTATTATTTATAATAATAATTAAAAATTGTTAATTTTATAATAAAATAAAATATATTTTTATATAATAAATTTTTTATAAAAAAATAATTATATAAAATAATATAAAATTTAAATAAATTTTAATTTATAAATAAATAATAAATAATTTAATTAAACTATTATTAAAAAATAAATTTATAAATTTTAAAAAAACTTTAAACTTTTATTTATAAAATAATTAAAAAAAATAACTAAATTTATATTTTATAAAATTATTTTAATTTATTTTTTTATTTATAAACTTTGTTTAATAAATTTATAAAACTATATTATAAATTAAATTATAAATAATTAAAGTTAATATTTATATAATTATTTATTTTATATTATTTTTTTATTTTTTAATAAAGTTATTGTTAAATAAGCTTTATATATATAATAGTATATATAAATCACATATAAATAAAATATAAAGCTAATTATATTATATTTATATTAATTATTGATTTTAAAAGAAGTTTTTTTGTATAACTAAAGATTTTATTGTAAATAAAATCTCTGTTAGCGTATAAAATAAGTGCTTGCTTATATGACTATATACTTATTTATATAACTGTAGTATAAGTATTACAGCGTATAAATTACAACATATAATTGTAACTAATATTAATATTTTAATATTAGTTTTTTTTTTTTTTTAGTTATAACTAGGTATTATATAAAAATAAAAAAATAACAAAATAAAAGTGCAGCATATTTTAAAATAGCTTAAGTTTATTATATAATAGGTTAGTTGTTTTATAGCTATATATAAATAGCTTAGTTTAATTGTTTACAGTGTTAATTTGATTTATATATTATATAACACTTTTAGTTAGTTAAAATAACTAGTTGCTGTTTATTAAATTACCTGCTATAGTTAGCTTAATAAAAATAACTTTTTTGTATAGTAGTTAAATTTGTAATAAATTATTGTTAGTTAATTTAACAAGCTTTGTATAATTGATTAATTAGTTATAAATTGTTAATTTGTTTATTTAATAAATAATCGCTATATAAAAAAAAAAAAATATTAAATATTATATAAAAAAAAATAAACAGTATTAGTTAATATATTAGCTTGTATAACATAAAGTAGTAGATATAAATACTTAGTTAATTTTTGTTTGTTTTATTTTTTTTTTTTCGTTTTTTTTTCGTACGTTTGCCTGCTTGTTTTTTTATTTATCCATATATATACACACATATATCGCATATATGTACATATATATACATATATATATATACCTACTTATATATATATATATATATATATATTGTATAAAGTAGCAGTAATAGCACAATAGCTGCTGCTTATTCTTGCTTTGTGCCTGCTTTTTTAAGCGGTATAACGTAGTTTTAAAACTTCGTTTATACTAAAAACAATAAAGCGGTAAAAATGTACAGTTTTTTGACTAAAAGCTAAGCTTGCTAAGCTTTTATATAGTCCTTTTGCATAAATATATATTTACTTTTGTATAAATAAATCTTTGTATGTGTTTTTAACTAATATATTTGATTGTATAATAAATTAAAAAAAACATTGTTTATGCTGCTTTTTTTACCGACATTGTTTTTTAGGTGTTAGCTTTAAACATTTTTGTAAATATTTAAGCAAAGTTTGTATACTAAAAAAGGTACTTTTAAGCTATTTTAGTTTAAAGTTAAAGTTAGTTTATACTGCTTTATATAAACAGTTTTTAAAGTAGCTGTTATAGTTATGTTGGCATACTGTTTATAAAATGTTGTTAAATTTTTAGCTTTTAAAAAAGCGCGTGTAGTATATATATCTAATGCTTGTATAGCATATATTGCTTTTAGCGTAGCTTATAAAAGCAGAAAAAAAAAAAAAGATTTAAATTTGTATTACTTTTTATATAATAGTTAAAAAATAACCAATTTGATTTTTTAGTTTTTTTTAACAGTGTTTTTTTTATATATATTATATAAATATTTTTTATATAAATATATAATAAAATATTTTTATATTGTATATAAGTTGTTAAATATATATACATTTTTTGACTTTTTTTTTAAATATAAAGTTTGTTATATATATATATATTTGTTAGTACAAAGTAAAAATATATTATATATATTTATAATTTGTTAAAATAAAATAAAAATATGTTGTATATATATATAACTTGTTGACATAAAATAAAAATATATTGTATATAAGTAATTTTAAATATATATAACAAAAAAAAAAAAAAAAAAAAAAAATCTAAATAAATATAAATGTTTTTCGACTTTTTAAAAAAAAAAAAAAAAAAAATCAATACAGTTTCAAATCAATAGTTTTTACTATCGATTTAAAACTATGCTTGCTTTAGCTAAAAATCAAATTTAAAATGTATAAAAAAAATTGCACATGTTACTACTACACTACTAAGACCTGTTTGTAAAAAATAAGTCTCTTGTAATACTTAAGTATATGTTTTTTTGTATAAAAAGAAAAAGCGATCTTTGTACAAGAGTCGTTTTATTTCGTACGTAAGTAAAAGAAATGCTGAAAAAAAAGAAAAATTAACAAAGCTCTAAGTTTATAATTAATATAAACTTAAAACTCTGCTTGCTTTAGCTAAAAATCAAACCTAAAACGTATAAAAAAAATTGTACATGTTACTATTATACTATTAAAACCTGCTTGTAAAAAATAAGTCTTTTGTAATACTTAAATACATGTTTTTTTATATAAAAAAAAAGCAGTTTTTATATAATAGTCGTTTTTTTATTATATATTTAGTTTTATTTTATTTACTGATGTTTTAATTTATATAGTAAACTTATTAATAAATACTAAAGTTTTAAATATTTGGTTTAATTTTTGTTTTATAAATGTGTTAACAGAGTTATTAGCGCTATTTATTTATTGTACTTTAAAGATTTCCTTTTTTTTATATAATTTATAAAGTAATATAATATCGATTATAAGCCACTTTTTTTATATTGTTTCAAATTTAATCAAACAGTTGTACAAAAATTTTAAATTTAAATATAAAACTGCTAAAATTAAAATAATCTCTAATATAGTCAAAATTTATTAAATTATTATATATAAAGCGATTGCATTATTAAAACTATTAATTATACTGTATAATTTATTTGCAAATATATTGCAAATAACTTTTTTATATTTGCTTAAGTTTTAATATATGATATTATTAGTAATTTCAAAACTTAAATTATTTTTTATATGTTGTTTTGTTGTTAATACAATAATAAATCTGATTTATAAAATTATATCTATGTTATTTGCAAATAATTTGTTAATAAATATAAACAGTTTTATACAATTTAAACTTAATAGTACAAAAGTTAATTCACAGTTAAAGTTGTTTATTTACTATTAAATCTTTTGATTTAGATTTTTAATATTATTTAGTTAAAAGTCAGTTACTTATACTGCTATTAACAAGTTGTATGTAGCTTTTAATTAATATATACTGCTGATATATACTTTTTGTACATGTTATAAAATATATTTTTAAGCAGCTCTTTTTATACAATAGTTAATTAAAGCTAATTAATTGCCTTGGCTTTTTTAAGTTAAAGTTATATTATTTTTATATAACAAAATAACTTGTTTGTTATTAAATTTAATCGGGTGGTTTTGTCGAAGTGTTTTTTTCAGCTTTGTACAAAAGTTAGCTTGTTATAATTTATATTTTTTTTTTGCTGAAAAACTCGATGTAATAAAACTAAATATATTATCTATTTATAAACCTGTAATACTAAAGTTATCAGTTTGTTCTGTTATATATAAAAGGTATAAATTGTATATAAATACAAATATATCAAACTTTTTGTAGTAATATTAATAATATGTTTTAAACTAATATAGTTTTAACTTAGCTAGTTTATATAATAGTTGTATAATTTTTAAAATAATGTTTTTAAAATATTTAAACTTTAGTTTAGTTAATAGTTATACAAAAATCTTTTTTGCTAATTTATTTTTTGATTATATATATGCTTGTATAATATTTCAAAGTTTGTTTAAAACATTATAATTACAAATTAATAAAGGTTTAAATACAAGCAGTAATTTTTGGTTCATTTATTAAATAATCGAAAATTAAGTAAATACTAATTTTTTTTTAAAATTGTTATATTTTTATATAACAAGTTTTGACTTTTTGTACAGCTTGGTCGTTTTTTTTTTAACTTTTTGTATAAAACAAAACTTAAAAATTTAAATATTTTTATATTTTGCTTAGTTGTATTTAACAAACTGGAATATTTTTTATACAATAAAGTCGTTAATTTTAGTTGCATTTGATTTTTCAAATAGCGCTTTAAATATATTAATTATGCCGTTTTTTTGCAGTTTTATTGCTAATGTATATGCTTTTTGTTTTTTTGCTATAAAAAAGCTATAGCTGATTTGTTATATAAAAATTATATATATATTTACATTTTTTCTTAGTTTGCTGCATTTTTTTCATATAATAAAAATTTAAAAATGTTAAGCTTTTATTAAATCTATTTCTTAATTTTTTAATATTTGTGTTTTTTTTGTATAATAGTAAAGTTTTACTTGCATATATTAAAAACGTACTAAGCTATTTACTAAATCGACAATAATATTTAATTTTTTAATTAATTAAATTTTGTATAGTTTATTTCAGCTTTGCTTTTTTTTTTATATAAATATTTCGCTCTTTAAAAGTAATAAAAATATATTGTATATAGCTAAGCTATTGCGTTTATTAATTGTACAATTGATTTTAATTTTTGCATATTTTTTATGCAATATTTTTATTGCTTTTTTTATTACTTTAGCTTTTTATACAATATTTAATAATAAAAGTAAGTTTTAATTAATTTTTAAATATGTACTAAAAACTAATAAAATAAATATAAAGCTGTTTAGTTTTGCAATATTATTTAAAGCTTTAATTACTATTTGCAAAATTAATTCTTGTTTTATATAATAGTTTATTTTTGTGTTAAAAATGTTGTATATATATCAAAATAGTTTATATGCTTTTTTTACTTTGTTTACTGCTTAATAAGTTTTAATAAATATTGTACAATATTGTGTACTTATTATTTATATATAATTTCAAAATTTTTCAAACAAAAAGTTAATACTTAAGTTATAAACAATATAGTCTAGCAGTTTTTAATATATATTAATTTAACATTTGTACAATGTTTTTTATATATTGTATATAAATATAGATTTTAAAAATGTTACTGCTTAAAAAAATGTTATAGTATTAATAACATAAAAAATTTGTTTGCTGTTTATTTATACGGCATTAATTATTATTTTATAATTAAAATTGTAGTTGTTTTTAATTAAAAACTTAAAACGTCGAGATATTTGATTGTATAATTAATAATAATAACAAAATTTTTAAATCTTTTTTAAAATTAAATAGTTTATATTATATTTTATACAATTAAATATTTTATATAAACGTTTTATACAAAAGTGTTTAAACCAGCGATATAACTGTTGAAGTTTTATTTTTATAAAATATATACCGACTTTATATAAACTTATATTAAAAAATAAGTGTTTTTATTTGTATACAACAAAAATAGTCTTTTTATTATGTTGTACGATTAGATTTTTTGTATTATCAAAATATACTTTTAAACAGTCAGCGTTTTTAAAAAAAAACAAAAATAATATCGCAGTATTAAAAATGTAATAAATTGTTATATTTAGTATATTTTTTATTTATATAGTATTAATTGCAGTAATTGTATAGCTGCTACTAAAACAAATGTACACTATTTTTAGCGTTTAATTTACTTTTGTATAAAAGTATATCTAAAAGTAGGTTTTTAGTTATGCTTTTTTTACTGTTGAGTAATTTAAAGCGCTTATATTTTATAGTTTATTCTAGTACTTTATATAATATTGATTATTTAATATAAACTAATTAAACAAAATAATAATATTTTAGTTTTAAATATTTTTACCTGTTGTATAATATATAAATATATTATTTATAAAAAACTAAGTCGATTAATTTTTTTGTTTTTTGTTGATGTTTTAATTACTTTTGTTTAACTTTAGTTCAATATACTTTTTGTATTTTATAAAATATGTCAAAAACTAGTTAAATATTAGTATATAATTAAAAATTGTTTTGTACAAGTTAAAATATGTACTTTTAATGCAAGCTTTTTTTTAAAGTATATAATTAGTTAATTAATAATTTAGTTTTTTATATACAAAATATTTTTTGTTTATATAAAAGTTTTAAATAAATTGTTTTTTTAGTTATATAAAGTTTTATTAAGTATTAAATAAATTTAAAAATTTTCGCATATTTTTAAGTCAAAAACTTTTTGTACAATTGTTTTAATAATATTTTCAGTTAGTAAAATATATATCGTTTGTTTTTTATACGAAATATTTTGACTTATTTTCATTTGTTACTTAAAAATAAGCTTATAAGTCAGCAAAAAAACTTTTACATATAAGTTTTTAAAGTATTAAAGCTGTTGCTAATTTTAGTACACTTTAGCATATTTGTATAACAGTTATACTAAGTTAAATTTTGTTTTAATAACTTGTGCTAAAAGCTTGTTGTACTTTTGTAAACTTTGTAATTATAACATCAAGTATATTATAAATAAAAAAGTCAAAATTTTCTTTTTTAATTTATACAAAAGTAATATTAGTTTAATTAACTTAATATTAACTATAATTTATGTTTATATTAAAGTAAGTATTTATTATATAATAAATTTTGCTTTATATTTTTTCTGGTTTAATGTTATATATATAAAAGTTTTTTATACAACTTTTTAATATTGTTGAAAAAACAGCATAGTACTGGTTTTTTATTATTTTAAGTTATTAGTATATGTTAATAAATAGTTGTGCTTTGTTATATAGTAAATTGTACAACTTGCTAAAGTAATTTTTTTCCTTTTTTTATATTTTTTAAAAAATGGCGTACTTTTTTAGTAAAATTATTTCATTTTATATATTTTAAGTCAAAAATAACTTAAAAAATATATCCGATGTTGTTAAATCAAATATTATATAAATATAAAACTGTTGTTTAAAAATATACAGAAAATAATATATTATAAAATATTTATAAACTAGTTAAAAGTTTGGCTTATAGCTAATAATTGTTATATGTTAGTATATAAAGTTAAAAATATATTTATATTTAATAGTTAGTTATATAAACGATATATTGTTTTTTTTTATAAATATTTAAAAATGTATATTTAAAATTAGTTTTAGCTATATTAGTTTTAGTTAAAATATATTTATATTATTTATAGTTATATAAAGTTGTTAGTTTAAAGTAAATAAATTAGATATTTATATAAAAAATAGTAAAATCGATTAAATAGTTGAAAAAAAAGTTTGCTTATTATTATCAAGCAAGTATTAGCTTTGTATAATTTGTACAAGTTTTGTTTATTATTTTATTCTATTGCTGCTATTATATTATACATTTTTACGTTTTAAAATGTTAAGCATTTTTTATTGAACTAGTTTATTTATTTAATTTTATGTTTTATATGTTTAATATTTAAAGTTTTTAATATATAACTTTTGTAATAACTAGCTAGTTAAGTTTAAATATTTATATTTAATAATATAACAAACTATTTAAATATTAAATATAATTAATGTTACTGTTA
This sequence comes from Hypoxylon argillaceum, assembly GCA_022495175.1. Lineage (NCBI taxonomy): Eukaryota > Fungi > Ascomycota > Sordariomycetes > Xylariales > Hypoxylaceae > Hypoxylon > Hypoxylon argillaceum. Next base: position 4,310 of record MU378594.1, on the reverse strand, counting down.
CAATATTAAGTTTTTGGTTTTATAATTAAACATTAATATACTTTTGTATATAACATTTTAAAAATCCACAGTTAGAAACGATTTTATTATACTAGTTGTTGTTTTTGTATATAATAAAAAGTTCTTTTTTGTTATACAACTGTTTTAATGCTATTATAATTGAAAGTATAAAAAAAAAGATAAAAAAGTTTTGTTGTTTAGCTATTGTATAACAAATAGTTTAATATAATTGTATATTATTGCTTTTAATATTGTTTTTTATATTTAAAACTTTATAATATTACAAAGTATATTTTAGTACAATAATCGAACTTAATCTTCTATTTTAAACTTTGTTATATAAAAATTACTTGATTTATACAAAGCAAAAACTTCAAAATGCAATATAAAGACTTATTAAGCTTGATTAAGCTTTAAGCTAGCTTTGTTTTTACTTTTGCCAATCTATAGTACATTTTACAACTACTAATTAATATTAAATAAGCTTTATATATACAATAATATATATAAGTTATATATAAACAAAATATAAAGCTAATTATACTATATTTATATTAATTATTGATTTTAAAAGAAATTTCTTTGTATAGCTGAAGATTTTATTATAAATGAAATCTCTGCTAGTATACAAAGTAGGTGCTTGCTTACATGACTATATACCTATTTATACAACTGCAGTACAAGTACTGCAGCGTATAAACTACAACATATAGTTGTAACTAATACCAATATTTCAACAGTTATTAATATTTAATATTTAAAATAATATTAAAATATAATATTTTTAATTATTATTATTATTTAAAATAAAATATTTTATAAAAATAATTAATATATAATTTATATTAAAATTATATTTTAATAATATAATAAAATAATAATTTATTAATATTAATATTAATATAAATATATTATTTATTAATTTAGTTTTATATAATTAATTATATATAGTAAAATTAAAAAAAATATAATATTATAATTATATAATATTATTATTATTTTTATATTTAAAAAAAAATTTTTATATATATAATATATATATAAAAACAATATAACTTTATTAATAATTTATTAATATTATATATAATAAAATATAATTAATTATTTAATAAATAAATAATAAACTATATAAAAAAAATTTAAATATATATTAATTATAATTAATATTATTATTTTAATAATTATAAACTTTTTTTTTAATTATAGTTTTTTTATATATATATATTTTTTAATTTTTTTTTTATATATATTTTTATTTATATATATAATTTATTAATTAAAACTAATGTTTTAAATATTTAATTTAATATTTTTTTTAATAATATATTAATTAAATTGTTTTTTTTTATTAATTTTGTTATATAAAGCTTATAAAAAAAACAAAGCTTTAAACAAATAAAACTATATTGTATAAAAAATCTACAGATAAAAAAAAAAAAAAAAAAGTTAAAAATTTTTTTGCAAAAGAATTGTTTATATATATATATAAAACAGTTTAAAATAGCAATAAATAAATTATTTATTTAGTTATATAGTAAAACTATTTATTTATTTAAATAATTAATATTAATATTAATTAATTATAACTACTTTTTTTTTAAAAAAAATAACTTATTTATAAGTTATAAAATTTAAATATATAAGTTTTAATTAAGTATTTTTTAACAAAAAAAAAAATCGCTTTAAATATTTATTATATTATTAATTATTAAACTTTTTTTTTATTAAGTTATAATATAGCTTTTTTATATATTAATGTTGTTAAGTTTTATTAATAACTTGTTTTAAATATGTTTTTTATATATTGTTTTTTTTTTTATATAATTAATAAATTATTATTAATATAAAAACTTTTAATAATATTATTTTAAACTGTTTATAATTAATAATTTAATTTTAAAAAAAGTTTTGTAATATTTAAATTATTATTATAAAAATTTTTTAACAATATAAAACTATTTTTAAAATTTTTAATATAATATTATTTATTATTAATGTTTTATTTTTTTTAATCGATTTAATACTATAGTTTTTAATAATATAATTTTATTATATAAACTTTTTTTATTTTAAATTTTTTTTTATTTTTTAATTTAAATATTTTGTTTTTAAAATTATTAGCTATTTAATTTATTAATAAATTATTAAAATATTTTTATAAATAGTTAATATAATATTAATTTATTATTTATTAAAATAGCAAAATTTATAATATAAATATATTACTTTTTTTTTTAAAAATTTTATATATTTATTAAATTATAAAATAGTTAAACTTATTAAAAAGTTTATTAATTATTTAAAATTGTTATTTTTTTAATATAAATATATAATTATTTATATTAAAATTAAAGTTTTAATACTTTTTATTAACTTATTTAATTATATAATTTTAAGTATATTTTAAGCTTTTTTTAATAAAGTTTATAAATTATACAATTTTTTATATTTTATTTTATATATTTACTTATAGCATTTTTTTTATTATTAATAAATTTTTCAGTTTTTTTTAAGCTATATAGTTTTTTTAATCAAAATAAAACAGTATAAAAAATTTTATTTCAATTTTATAAAACAACAATTTTATAAATTTATAAAATAATAAAGTTTATATATAATTTATTGCAAAAATTTATTTAAATTAATTATTTTAATAATAATTAATATAAAGTTAAAATTGTTAATTTAAATATTTATTTATAATTTTAATTTATTTAATAGTTTTGTAATAGTTTATAAATATTAAAATATAATTAATTTTTATAATTTTATATAATTTGTTTATAAAAATAAATATAAATTGAAGTTTTTTATTAAAAGTTATTATAATTAATATTTTAAAAACTTTAAAAAAGCTTTTATAATATATTTATACTATATTTTTTATAGTTATTTTTATAATATAAAATATAGTTTATATTTTTTTTTAATTGATTTATTATAATTAATATATTATTAAAACTATATTTATTTTTAAATATTTGTTTAAAATTAATAACTAAATATTTTTATATATAGTTTAAAATAAAAAGTAATATAAACTTATTAAATATTTTATTATATAAAACTTTTATAAAATAATATTTTATATAATTAATAATATATATATTATAATTATTTTTAAAATTAAACTATTAATAACATTTTATAAAAAGTTTATATGTTTTTTTTTTTTTAAATATATTGTAAACATTTTATTATATATTTTTTAAATAAATTAAATATATAAATATAAAAAATTAAAAACTATAAATTTTTTATTAAAAATAATTAAACTATTTATTATTTATTAAAAGTTATTTTTATTAAAAATAATTTTTTTGCAATATATTTTTATATTTAAGTTTTTTTTATTTTTTTTTAAATATCTTTATAATTAATTAAAAATTTAACAAAGTTTTTATATTTTTTTATAATTTTATAATAAATAGTTTTATTTAATTAATTATTTATATAAATATATTATATATTAAAGTATTTATTAATTAAAAAATTATTAAATATTTTTATACTTTTTTTTTTTTTTTATATATAATAAAGTTTTTATATTTTTTTGTTAATATATTTACTAATACATTTTTTTTTTAAAATAATAAATAATATAAAAATTATATTTTATAAATAATTTTATTTATTTTGTTTATTATAAGTTTAAATATTATTTTTATATAAAATATTTTAAAGTTTAATAATTAATTACTATTAAAAATAATTTAATTTAATTATTAATTAATTTAAATTATTATTTTTTAAAAACTAATAATATTATAAACATTTTTTTATTAAAAATGCTATAATTTAATTTAATATTATATAAAATTTTAAAATAATAAATAATTAAATATTAGTTGTTATTATATTTTTAAAACAATATATTTATTATTATATTATTAAAAATGTTTATTTTAATTTTTATAAATAAATTATATTTATAATGTTATAATATTAAATAAAAAATAAAAGTTTTTTTTAATTATAAAAAAGTTTAGTTATATTTTTTAATTTATAAAAAAGCTATATTTTTTTTAGTTAAATATATTATAAAAATAATAATTTAACTATAATTTTTAATAAGTTTTTTATAAAAATTATAAAAATTTAAAAAAAATTATATTTTTTTTATAATAATAAAAACTTTTTAATTTTTTATTACATTTATTTTAGCTAAATCAATTTAAATACTGTTTATATTAACAATATATTTTAAAAATTTAATTTTTATAATATAAAATTTAAACTTTTTTAAATTTATTTAAAGTTTTATAATATATAGTTGTTATAATATTAATTATATATATTTTTTATAATTT
>MU378593.1:0-12993 GCA_022495175.1 Hypoxylon argillaceum | reverse complement strand
TAAAATTTTAAAATAAAAAAAATATAATTATATTTTAAATATATTAAATTTATATTAAAAAAAAAACTTGTTTTATATAAACTATTTAAAAAAAACAAATAATAACTTTTTATTTTAATAATTATAAATATTATTATTAATTAACAAAATTAATAATAAATTAAAATTTAAAATTAATTAAATATTAAAGTTTTAAATATTTTAAAAAATTAAATAATTACAATATTAAATTTTATAAAAAAAAAATAATTTTAATAATATTTAATATTTAATAATAAACTTTAAAAATATTTTAATTATATTAAATATAAACTATAGTTATATATAAATTTATAAAAAATTATAAAAATAATAATAAAATATTAAATTTAAATATAAAAATTAAAATTAAATATTATATATAATAATTTTAATTTAATTTATATTAACTTTTTACTTTTTTAAAAATATAATATAATAATTATTTATTTTAAAAATTAGTTTTTAAATTTTTATTTAAATAATTTTTTAAAAAAACTTTTTACATTATTTATTATTTTAAAAACTTTTATTAAATTTTCAAAACTATTATTTTTAATTTAATTTATTTTAAAATATTTTATTTAATAATATTTTAATTAAATTTTATATTAATAAAATTATATAATATTTTATTAATTTATTAATTTTATATATATTTATATATTTTATATATTATATATTTATAATTTCGCTTTTTTTTTTTTTTTTTTTATAGTTTTTAATTAATAAAATCAATTATTAAGCTTTTATATTTTTTGCGATTATAATATATAATATTTAATAATTATTTTTATATAATTAAAATAAAATAATTTAATAAAAATAATATTTAAACTATTAAAAACTATAATTAATAAATTTTAATTTATATAATATATTTTAAAATTTATTAATTATAAAAAAATATTACTTTATATAATAGTTATATAAATATATTGTAATATATTTAAATTTAGTTTAATTAATTAAAAACTTATATATAAAGTTTTATTTTGTAATTTATAATTAATACTATAGATTTTTTTTAATTAAAAAATAAACTATTATTATATAATACATATTTATTTTATTAATAAATTATATAATATTAAATATTTGAAATAATTACATAATAATAACTTTGAAAAAAAGTTTTTATTAAAAATTATAATAATTATATAATAAAAATAATAAAAGTAATAAAAAATGTTTTATTTATAAAACAATAAATTATTAATTTATTAATTATAAATAATTAAAAAGATTAAAAATAAAAAAACAATATTTTATTATATAAAAAATATTATATATTTATTTTAAATTATAAAAATAATATAAATCTTTAATATAATAATAAATTTAATAATAATTTAAATTTTAACATTAAAAATAAAATAATTTAAATTAAAACTTTTATAAAATTGTTTTTTTATATAAATAAATTAAATTTTAAATAATATAACAATTTAATTTAATAATGTTAAAAACTTTAAAATTATAAATATTATAATTATATTAATATTAATTAAATTAATTAAATTTTATATTTTAAATATATTAACTTTATTATTATTATTATTATAAAAAATAAATTAATCATGAATTTATTTTAATAATATATAAAATATAATTATATAATTAAATAATATTATAATATTAATTATATAAAAATAAAAATATTTGTTTTTTAATATTAATTAATTAAAAACTATAAGTTATTTTATTAAATAAATGTTTTAAAAATTATATTATAAATTTTAATATTTTTATATAAAAAAACTTATAAAATTATAATAAAAAATTATATATAATAATATTAATGTTTTAATATTTTAAAAACTTAAATAATTTAATTATTATTATTATAATATAATTAAATAAAAAGGTCACTTTAATAAAAAAAACTTTATATTATAATAAGTTTCATTAATAATAAAATAAAAGTGAATAATAAAAATAAACTAAAACTTAAATTAAGTAAATTCTTTTTATTAACTTTAAACTAGCTTTTTTTTTTATATTATATTTTTAAATTTAATATATAGCATTATTTTAAATAATATATTTTAAATAATATAATAAGTTTTATAATTATAATAACTTTATTTTTTAATTTTTTAATTTTTTATTTCTTTGTTTTATATTAATAGTTTTTGTTAACACTTTTATTTAAATCTTTAAAATTTAATAGCTTATTTTAGCGTTTTAATTAAATTAATTTTTTAATAGCTATATTTAAAATATTAAAACTAAAAACTTATTAAAAATCGCTTAAATTAATTTTTTAATAACTGCAATAATTAAATAGTAAAAAATTAACAATATTATAATTAAAAGTTTGTTAAATTAATTTTTCAATAGCTATATTTAATACAAAGTTATAATTAATACTAATATAATAAACTTTTAATTAATAAGCTATAAATTAATTAATTAAAACTTTATATAAAATAATTATATTTATTTTTAATATTATTATATTTAAAATAATATTAATTAGTTAAAACTTGTCGTTTTTTTTTTTTAAGTTTTTATTAATTTTTATTTATTTAATATTTATAATATTTCTAGTTATACTTTTTTAAACTTTGATTTATATTAACATTTTTAAATTTTATGTTAAATTTTTTAACTATATATAAAATTTTCTATTTATAGTTTATTATTATATTTTATATTGTTTATATATTTGTAATTATTTATTTAATTTTATATATATATATTATTTATTAAAAAGATTGTATTTTTATAATTTATATATAAAAGTTATAGCTGAACTATATTTATTATACAGAAAAACAATGTGTAAAAAATATATTAAAGTATTTATTATGCTTTGTAGCAAACATTTATTTTATTGTATTAAAAACAAACAATAAATATATAACAAATAATACTAAAATAATAAAAAAAGTATTTATTACAAAAAAAAAAACTTGTATATAATTGAGCTTGCTATCGCAGATTTAATTCTTTTTTTTCTTTTTTTTTTTAATTTAATATTTTCTTTTAAATATATAGTATTTTTATATGTGCTATATTAGCTATTCTTTTTTAGCTCTTACAATATTAAGCTTGTTTTATTTATTTGTTTTAAGCTAACATTAAAAAGTTTAACTTAATATTAATTTAATATTAATTTAATATTAATTAAATTTGATACTGATTTAATATTGAATTAATATTAAATATATTAAAATATTGAATTTTTTATTTAATACTAAATTTTTTTTTATTTTTTTATATAAAAAACCTATATTAAAAAAATACTGAACTATAATATTGCAAGCTTTTTTAGTACTTAAAAAAAAAGAAAAAAAAAAAGAAAATGTTTATGTTAAATAAATTTTATTTTTATTTCAAAAATAAAAAAAGCTATTTAAACATAAAAAAAGCAACTTTAAATTTTTTAACTAAAAAATCTATAATTTATAATATAACTTTATAAAAAACTATATTAAAGTTTATTAAAAAATACTTTAATAGTTTAAAAAAAAATATTTATTAATAATATTAAAACTATATAAAAAATAAAATAATATAAAACTTTTATATGTTTTATTTAACTATTAATAAAATTTAACAAAATATTTTTTTTTAAATAAAAAATAAACATAAGTTAATTTATTAATAAAAAAATTGCTATATATATAAAGCATTTTTTTTATTTGATATAATAAAACATAAGTTTAAAAACAAAAAATTTACTATTAATTACAACATTTAAAAAAAGTTAAACAAAACTAAGCTTGAGCTTATTTTTAATAAAATATATATTTATATTATTATAACTTAAGTATTTTATAAAACAATAAATTAGTTATATATTATAACTTTTAATAATAGCTAAAATTAAAATTATTTATATATTATTTGCTATATTATAAAAAATTTTATATAAAAAAATAAGTAGTTTATATAAAAAGCTAAAATAAAACTAATTAAAAATAAACAAGTTTTAAAAATATATAAAAAAAAAATTGAAAAATTATAAAATTATAAAAAAATTTTTTAAAAAGTTTTAGTTAAAATATATAAAAAAATATTTATTATATAAGTTATTATTAAATAAAAACTTATTTAATAATTGTTTATTTAGTAGCTTTTTATTTAAAAAAGTTATATTTATATAAATAGTATTAATAATAGAACTATTTTTAATTAATTTATTTTAATAAAAAATATTTTATTTATTGTTATTTTTAAAAAAGCTACTTAAAACAAAACTATTTAAACTAATTTAAACTTTGAAATAAATATTTAAAAATTTATTACTTTATATATATTTATTTTAAAAGTTGTTATTTGTAATATATTTATTTTAAAAAATATTATTTAAAAAAAAATTACAAAAAAAATATAATATTAAGTTCGATATTTTTAAACAATAATAAACAAAGTATAAAAATAACTAATTTTTTTGTTTTTTATTAATAACATTTTTTTAAACAAAAAAGCTGCAATAAAATTTTACTACTAATATTTGTTTATAAAAAATAAACTTTAAATAAATATAAATTATTTTATAAATAAATATAATTAAATATATTATATTTTAAAATATATAAATAAATCAATTATTTTAAAAATTATTTTATTTATAAAACAAGTTTTAAAACAAAATAGTTTTATATATATAATTATTAAAAAAGTTTTAAAACATTTATTAAAATTATACAATAATTTTTATAAATATAAAAAAACTAGAACTAAATATAAAAAGCTTAAAATAAAAAAACTTAAAACATTTTTAAATTTTTAGCTTAAATTTATTAAGTTAACAAATTAAACTTATATATTTTAAATTAATTATAAACAAAACTTATATAACAAATTATTAAAACATTTAAACAAAGTTATAATATTTAATATAAATAATTTTAAAATTATTTTTAATATTTATTATTTTTATATTTAAATTATTAATTATTAATAATATAAAAACTTTATTAACAATTTTATTATATAAAAAACTAATTAGCAATTGTTAAAATATAATATTTTTAATATTTTAAAAAATTTATTTATAAAAAACTTATTTTTATAAAGTTTATTTATAAAAGTATTATTTAATAAAACTATATTTTTAATTATTAAATAACATTTTTTTATTTTAATATTTAAAAAATTAAAAAATAAATATAACTTTTATATAAAGTTATAATATACAAAAAAAGTAATTTTAATATAAAAAAGTTTTTGTTTTATTTGTTATAAAGTTAGTTATTAAAATATTAATTGTTTATATTATAAAAAGTATAAATGTTTAAATACTGTATAAGTTGTAGCAATTATAAAAAAAAAAAAAATTATTTTAAAAACGATTAAAAAATTAATATAAAAAAAAAAAGTTTAAAAAACGAAAAAGCTTAAAACAACTAATTTTTTTTTTAAGCTTATTATTTTGTTAGTTTTAAATTTAAATTAATATAAAAAAGTTTTATATAATTTTTTAAAAAAAATTTTAAAAAAAAAACTTTTGTTAATAGTTTATTTGATAATATTTAATAAACTAAAATTTTTTAGTTTTTTTTTAATTAATATAAAAGCTAAAATATATTTATATATAAATATTCGATTTATTAAAAAAATAATACAATTTTTAAACTTATTTAAATTGTTTAATTTTAAACTTATTTTTATTGTAAAATATAATAACAACAATAATTAAAAAATTATTAAAATATTAAACGTTTACTTTTATATTAATATATATATTATTTAAAATGTTTTTATAATAATATTAAATATAAAATACAATATAATTGTTAAATAAAAGTTTTTTATATATTATAATATATTAATTAATTATTAAAAATAAAAACTGATATTTTTTACTGCAGAAAAAAAAAAGCTTATTAAAAATATATTGTTAAATAAAACAAAAAAACTAAAAAACTTAAATTATTAAACTAATATTACATAATAAAACAAACTATTTAAAGTTGAAATAATTTAAAAAATATAAAATGTTATTTAGTTATAAAATTTATTTGTTATAAAAAAATAAATCTTTTAACTAAAAGCTATATATAAAAAATTTAATATAAAAATAAAAAAAGATTGTTTTTTTACAATTAGTTTTATTTATATTATATTTAAACTGTTTTAATATATAATTAACTCGTTTAAAAAAAACTAAATAAAATATAAGCTATATAAAATGAAAATATTATTAATAAACAATAGTAAAGCAAAATTATTTTAAAAAAATCTATTTAAAAAAACTTTATTAAAAAAAAAACTTAAACTAAAAAACTATTATAACAAATATAAACTATAAAAAAATGTTATAAAATAATATAAATATTAACTTGTTAATATTTTAATATTAAATATTATAACTTTTGTAATAATAATATATTAAAAAAACACTAAATTATATAAAGTGACTTTTTTATACGAAATAAACTTTATAATTATTTAAAAAAAATCTAAATTTAAAAGTTTAAAAAAAAACTTTTAAAAAATAATTAAACAAATAATATTTATAAAATATTATAAATATTTAAATATATTTAATAAAAAAGCTTTTAATTAAATATTATTTTAAAAATATAAAATTAACTATTAAATTAAGTTTATAAACAATTTAAAAAACTTAAAATATAATACTTTATATAAAATGTTTTTAAAAAAAAACAAAAATTTATAAATAATATATATATAAAAATTTAATAAAAAGTTTTATTAAATTTATTATAGCACTTTAAGCAGTACTAGTATTATTTATATAAAAAAACAACAGATTTTTAAAATTATATATAAATTATTAAAAATTAAACTTTTTAATATAAAAAAACTAATGTTTGTTATTTTTAATCGATAAAACATTTATTTATTTTATAAAAGTAAAAATTTATATTAAATTAAACATAAAATAAACATTTTATTATATATATATAATAAAAAAATATAAATTTTTAACTATATTTTATATATAATATAAAATATATTAGTTTAATGTTTTATTTTTTAATTTAATAAATAAACTAGCTATATATTAACAGTTTATTAATAATATTTTAATTAAATATTTTGATATATTTTATATAATATATATTAACAATATATTAATATATTTAAATAATAAAGTCAAATATAAACACTATATAAAAAAAGTTTTAAATAAATTATAAAATATAAAACTATAAATAAACTTAAAAAAATATAAGTTTTATATAACTAGAATTAAATTTTTAAAATTTATTATTAGTATTAATAAAATCAAAATAAATTTAATAAAAACTAAAATAATTTATAAATAAAAACTGTTTAAAAAATGTAGTATTATATAAATTTAAAAAGTGTAATTTTTTTTAAAGTTTTATAATTTTTACAAACAGTTTATTAAAAAATTTAACTATATTATAAAACTACTTATTTAGTTAACAACTATTATAGCTTGTTTTAATTAGTTTAAAATATATTAAAAAATATTTAATTAATTAAAGCAAGTTTTATTGTTAACTTTAATATTTTGTTATTTTTTGTTTAATATAAAAATATATATAAAAATAAACATATTAAACGAAATAGCTGCAAGTTGTTTTTTATAAAAAAATAGCTTAAAAAACAACTAATACTTTATAACATTTTACTTCGAAATATTTTATAAAACTAAACTTAATTATAACATTTATAACAAAAAAATACTAACAGTAATAAAAAAACTTATTTATTAAAAAATAAAACTAATAAGTTTATAATAAATTAAACTTTTTATAATAATTATTAATTATATAACATTAAAATATTTTACTATTAAATATATATTAAATTTTTAATAAACTAAATAAACCGAATTAATATTATATTATAACTTTATAATTATTTATTAATTAAAAACTTAAAATATTATTTTAAATATTATATTATAATTAAAAAATAAATTAAAAAACTAAAAGTAAAAAAAAAACAAATAATATATAATAACATTTTTTTAACTAGTTATAACTTTAAAATAGCTAACTTTAAAAAGCTTTATTTTAAAACATTTTATTTTATAAATAATTAAAATATATATATTAGCTATTAATAAACTGCTATTTATATTAAATATACTTTTAATTAATATTTTATTACAAATTAACTGCAAAAGTTTTTTGTTAAAAAAATATAAAAAGCTAATATTTAATATATTATAAATAAACTACTAAATAATTAAAAACTTAATAATATATAAAAAATGCTTAATTATACCTAATATTAACAACTTATAAATAAAAATAATTCGAAAAGTTTATAATTAAATTTTAATAGTTTATTTTAAAAAAAACAAAACTAAAAAGCTAATAATAAATAAATACTAATAGTTAAAAATATTTAAAAATATTAATATATATATAGTTAATTGTTTTTACAAAGTTATTAAAATATTTTAAAACAAAATATTAAATAAGCTATATTTATTTAAAGTTTTAAACTATTTTTAATAATATATTATTATTAACTTTAAAAGCTTTTTTAAAAATAAATTAAACAATAATACAATTTTTACTATAATAAATCGTTTATTTAAACTTTGTTAAATTATATTATATAGTTTGTTAATTATAATAAAAAATATTGTTTAAATATATTATAAAAGCTTTTATTAATTATTTAAATAATTTAAAACTATTATAAATAACTAAAGTTTTTAATTTATTAAAAATTTTATAAACAAATTATTATAAATTTATAAAATAAAACTAGACTTTTTATTTATAAAATATTACAAAATAATAAAACAAATAAAAATTATATATTAATAAATTAATTAATAATTATACTTTTATATTAACTATTTTTAAAATAATTAATTAAAAATATTGTTAGCTTTAAATAATGTTTAAACTATATTATTATATAACTTATTAAAAAGTTTTTTTTTTTAAAAAATTATTATAAAACAACTTATATATATAACTTTTAACTAAAAAAATAAAACAAAAATAATTGTTAAACTTTTTATTTAAAAAAAACTTATTTAATAAAAAGCTTAAATATTTAAAAAATAAATTTATAAATATTTATTTATAGTTAAAAATTAAATATAACAAATATAAAATAAAATAGCTAAATAAATTAATAAATATAAACAAAAGCTAAATTTTAATATAAATAACTTTGTTTATATTTTAAAAAAAAAAAATAAACAAATTAACTGTTTAAATAAAAAATTTAACTATTTTTTTATATAAATATTATATAAAATTTTAAAATATAAAAATTATATTTATTTATTAAAACTGTTAAACTAATAAAAAAAAGTACATTAATTTTATATAAATTAATTATAAAAATATATAAATAATTTATTATTTAAACAAAAATATAAACATTTAAATAAAAAAGTTATAGATTTAAGTATTAACAATAAAAAATAAAAAGTCGAAAAAATTTTGTTTTTATAGATTTAATATAAAAAACTATTTTACAAAATAAACTAAAAAAGCTAAAACTTAAATAATATATAATATTTTGCTACTAATTTTTATAATTTTTTATATTTGCTACAACAATATTATAATATTTATTTTAATAAAACAAAACTATTTAAACAATTAAAATGTTAATTAAAAGCTATTAAAAAAAATAAATTAAACTAAATTATAAAAATAACAATTATATTGAGTTTAATTAAATATGTTTTTATAAAGTTTGATTTTAAAAAGTTTAAATAACTATTAGCTTTTATATTACTGCAAATTTAAAACAAACTTTAAACAAGCAAAAAAGTAGTTATAGCTAAACTACATTTATTATATAAAAAAACAGTACATAAAAAATATACTAAAGCATTTATTACATTTTGTAATAAATATTTACTTTATTATATTAAAAATAAACAATAAATATATAATAAATAATATTAAAACAATAAAAGAAATATTTATTACAAAAAAAAAAACTTGTATATAATTAAGCTTGTTATTATAGATTTAATTCTTTTTTTCTTTTTTTTTTTAACTTAGTATTTTTTTTTAAATATATAGTATTTTTATATATACTATATTAGCTATTTTTTTTTAGCTTTTACAATAAATTATATTATATATAACTTCAAATATTTAAGTTATTTTATATTTTTTTAATAAAAGCTTATATTATTATTAATAATAAATTTAAATTAATTATATAAATTTTATAAATTAATAAATATTAAAAATTTTGTTTTAAAATTAATTAAAATAAATAAATTATTTTTATAAAATTTGAAAAAAAAAAACTATTAGTTATAAATATAAAATATAATTTTATTTTAGCTGATAAAATTACATTTAAAAATTAAAGCTAAACATTTTTAATAATTATATATTTTTAACTATTTATATTATATAATAATAAAAAGTTTTATATAATAAATATAAACTTTTTTTTTATATTTTTAAATATAAATTTTAAAATATTTAAATATAAAAAGTAATTATTAAATAAAACTTTAAACAATTTATTAAATATTTAACTATTTAAAAAAAGTTAAATATAATATTTAACAATATAATTAATATATAAAAAAAGTTAAAAAATATAAAAAATCAATTTGCAACATTGATTTAATTATTTAAGTTAATAATTAATAAAATTGCTACTTTAATAGCGCTGTTAAAAAAAAAGCCTGCTTTTTAAATTAAATCAATTTTTAAAAAAAATTTAATCATTAAACTATTATTACAACTTTTGTTACAATTTTTATTTTAAATAATTATTTTTATCTTTTTTTTTATAACTATTTAATATTAAAATATTTCAATAATAATATATATAAATTTAAATATTATTATTTCTTTTACGTTTATTTTATAACTAAAACTTATTAAACTATAAAAAATAATAAATAACTTTTATTATAATATAAATGAAATATTATAATATATATTAAATTAAATAAAATATATAATGTTTATATATAATACTTTTAAATTAAAATTTAATGTTTTATAATAATTTAATTGAATTATAATATTAATAAATCAAATTAATTTAATTTATAATTAAACTTTAATTTAAATAGTTTATTTTATTATTTAATTATATATTAATAATTAAATAAAATAAAAATTTAATTTCTGCTATATTATAATAATTGCTTAATTAATACTTTTTATAATATATAATTTAATAATTTTAATAATTTAAGCGATTTTTTATTTAATAATTTAAAAAGCTTATATTAATTTAAATATAATTTTTTTTAAATAAAAATTTAAATAAACTATATAAAAACAATTGTTATTAAAAAGGTTTTATATTATAAATATTTAATTATAATATTAACAACTTTTTTATTTATTTTAATAATTAAAACGATTTAATATTAATTTATTTTATTTAAATTGTAATAATTTCAATAATATAAAACTAATTATTAATAAAAATAAACTGATTTTTATAAATATATATAATTTTATTAAATATATCGATTTTTTTAAAAAAACGAAAATATTATTAAAAATAATACTAAATAAATTTTAACTATATTTTAAATTTTAATAAAAAAGCTTGCTATTATATAATAAAATAATAAATTAATAAGCTATATATAAATATATTTAAAAGCTAAAAACTTTATAGTTATATTTAATAAATTAATTTAATAATTTATAATATAAATTATAATTATAACAAAATAATTTAATATAATTAAATTTATATTTAAAAATATAGTTAAAAATAATATAGTTATAATTAATTTTATTTAAAAAAAGCTTAAATATATATAAATTATAAAAATATTAAATTATAACAATTATAATTAATACAATATTATAATAATTATTTTAATAAATATAAACTTTAAAATTAAAATATATTTATTAATTTTTATTTAAAGCAAAAATAATATATTATTGTTTTATATAATAAAAATAATAAAAATAAAACTAATTTTATTAGCAGTAATAAAAAAATATTACTTTAAATTGGTTTAAAAAATTTATATAAATTAAAATATTAACAATTAAAAATAATTTTTTAAAAAGTTTATATATTAAAATTAATATAATAATAACTAGTATAATTAAAACAAATTTTAAAATAAAAAAAAACAAATTATAAACTTGACAAAACTTTTTTTAAAAAAAAAAGCAGCAAAATAAATTTCGATTTTAATAAAACAAATTATAAAAACTTGTTTAAAAAAAAAAAGCAAAAACAAAAAAACAATCAAAATAAATAATAAAATAAATATAATTGCAACTATATTTATATAAAATTAAATAATTAATTTAAAAATAATAAAAATATATTAATTTAAATTTAAAAAATAATTAATTTTTAAATAAAAACAATAATATATATATATTAATTAATTATAATAAAATATATAAATATTATAATTAAATATTTAATTTAATAAAATAATATAATAAATATATTAATAAATATAATAAATATATTAAAAAACAAATGAAATTTTTGTTTTTTATATATATATTATATTATTTATATAAATAATATAATAATTTGTTTTTTTTAAAAATAAACTTTTTATATATTTAAAATAATATAAATATTAAAATATAAATTTTATATATTAAACAGTTTTAATAAATATAATATTAATAATATAAAATAGCAAATTTTTTTTAAAAAAATAAAAAAGCTAAATTAATCATATTATATTTACAAATAACATTATTTAAAATATAAAAAGTTAATATTTAAATAAATTTTTTTTAAATATTTAATTTTTATATTTAAAAATAACTATATATAACAAATTTAATAAAAATAATACTTTAATATATATAAACATAAAAATTAAAAAAAGACTTAATAATATATAAATTTTTTTTTAATTTTTTATATATAATTAAATAATATAAAAAAAAAGTTAAAAATATTAACAATAAATATATTTAATATATAAACTAAATTATTTTTATATTTTATATATTAAAATATAATAATTATAAGTTTTTTAAACTTTTAAAAATTATTAAATTTATATAAATATTAAATAAAAATATTAAATTTATTATATTTTTTTAAAAATAACTTTTTAAA
>MU378592.1:0-13112 GCA_022495175.1 Hypoxylon argillaceum | reverse complement strand
TTTTTTATTAAAGAAATATAAAAAGCTAGTATTTAATATATTATAAATAAATTATTAAATATTTAAAAATTTAATAATATATAAAAAATGTTTAATTGTAGCTAATATTAACAATTTATAAATAAAAATAATTTAAAAAACTTACAATTAAATTTTAATAATTTATTTTAAAAAAAACAAAACTAAAAAACTAGTAACAAATAAATATTAATAGTTAAAAATATTTAAAAATGTTAATATATATATAGTTAATTATTTTTGTAAAATTATTAAAACATTTTAAAACAAAATATTAAATAAATTATATTTATTTAAAGTTTTAAATTATTTTTAATAATATATTATTATTAACTTTAAAAGTTTTTTTAAAAATAAATCAAATAATAATATAATTTTTACTATAATAAATTGTTTATTTAAACTTTATTAAACTATATTATATAATTTATTAATTATAACAAAAAATATCGTTTAAATATATTATAAAAGTTTTTATTAGTTATTTAAATAACTTAAAACTATTATAAATAATTAAAATTTTTAATTTGTTAAAAATTTTATAAATAAACTATTATAAATTTATAAAATAAAACTAAACTTTTTATTTATAAAATATTATAAAATAGTAAAACAAATAAAAATTATATATTAATAAATTAATTAATAGTTATATTTTTATATTAATTACTTTTAAAATAATTAATTAAAAATACTGTTAATTTTAAATAATATTTAAGCTATATTATTATATAACTTATTAAAAAGTTTTTTTTTTTAAAAAGTTATTATAAAACAACTTATATATATAACTTTTAACTAAAAAAATAAAACAAAAACAATTATTAAATTTTTTATTTAAAAAAAGCTTATTTAATAAAAAGTTTAAATATTTAAAAAATAAATTTATAAATATTTATTTATAACTAAAAATTAAATGTAATAAATATAAAACAAAATAACTAAACAAATTAACAAATATAAATAAAAATTAAATTTTAATATAAATAATTTTATTTATATTTTAACAAAAAAAAATAAATAAACTAACTATTTAAATAATAAACTTAATTATTTTTTTATATAAATATTATATAAAATTTTAAAATATAAAAATTATATTTATTTATTAAAAGTGTTAAATTAATAAAAAAAAACATATTAATTTTATATAAATTAATTATAAAAATATATAAATAATTTACTGCTTAAACAAAAATATAAACATTTAAATAAAAAAATTATAAATTTAAATATTAATAACAAAAAATAAAAAGTTGAAAAAATTTTGTTTTTATAAATTTAATATAAAAAACTGTTTTATAAAATAAATTAAAAAAGCTAAAATTTAAATAATATATAATATTTTACTGCTAACTTTTATAATTTTTTATATTTGTTATAACAATATTATAATATTTATTTTAATAAAGCAGAATTATTTAAACAATTAAAATATTAATTAAAAACTATTAAAAAAAAAAAAAATTAAACTAAATTATAAAAATAACAATTATATTAAATTTAATTAAATATAATTTTATAAAGTTTAATTTTAAAAAGTTTAAATAATTATTAGTTTTTATATTATTATAAATTTAAAATAAATTTTAAATAAATAAAAAAGTAATTATAACTAAACTATATTTACTATATAAAAAAATAATATATAAAAAATATATTAAAGTATTTATTATACTTTATAATAAATATTTATTTTATTATATTAAAAGCAAACAATAAATATATAATAAATAATATTAAAACAATAAAAAAAACATTTATTATAAAAAAAAAAACTTATATATAATCAAATTTACTATTATAAACTTAATTTTTTTTTTTTTTTTTAATTTAGTATTTTTTTTTTAAATATATAATATTTTTATATATGCTATATTAATTGTTTTTTCTTAACTTACACAATAATTAAAAAAGTTATATATAAATTATTTATATATATATATATATAAAACTTATAAATTTTATAAATTTTAATAAGTTTTTATATTTTTTATTTATTTAATTATTTAATAAAAGTTTTAATTAAAGTTTTAATTATATATATTTAAATATATATATATAAATTTTATTAAGTTATTAATTTAACAATAATAAACTTTTTTAAATAAAACTTTTATTTTTTATATATTTAAATAATTAAATTAAAAAAAAAAAAACTAAATAATAAAAAATAAATATAATTTATTAAAAAATTAATTTTAAAAATGCTATATTTTACAAAATTATAAATATTTATAAAAAAAAATAACAAATTTAAAAAACTAAATCGAAATTTTTTAAAACTAAATTATAATTATTATAATTATAATATTAAACTTTATATTAATTATTTTTATTATTAACTTAGTTTTTATAAATATAATTTAATAATAAAAATAAAAATAAAAAAATATTTTTAATTTTAAAATTATTAATAAAGCTTTTACAATTATAAAAAAAAAACTAAATTATTAATTAAAATAGTTAATTTATTTATATTTATTAATAATAAACTAATAAACAATAAAAATAAAATTTAATTTAAATATTAGTTTATATTATTAAAAAATAAATTAATTAAAAATATTAACTATTATAATTAAAACTTAAAAAAAATTAATTATATTATTAATTAAATAAAAAAATTTATTTTTAAAAACATTATAATATTTATTATAAACAATTATAAAAAAAAGCTTATTTTAAAAATAAATATTAAAGTTGTTGAAATAGCAGTGTTAATTGCAGTTAATATATATTTAGATTTTTTTTATACAATTTACTACTTGTTTACTAAGTAGTTAGCTGTGCTTTATTATATGTAACATTAGTAAACCGCTAGCAAGTTTATATAACTTTTATATATATGTTATATATACGAAAATTCTTTTTTAAATATAAAAACAACAATAGTATTATATAATTATAATATTATATTTTGTTTTAGCTTTATTATATATAATCGATTGTATAAAACTAAATTAATATTAATTAATAGTTATATTAACTTTTATTTACTTTAATAGTAATATATTACAAATTAACAAAATTTAAAAACAAAAGCTAATTAAAACAACGTTAAAGTTTTAATTGTACAAATATATTTTTTTTTTACTTAAGTAAAAAATATTCACTTTTATATTATATTTTAAGTTTATATTTATATATATATATTTCTTTTTTATTTAAATAAAAAATATATATATTGTTATATATAAAAAAAAATCAAGTTTTTTTTTATATAAACGTATTTTTTTTTTATTTGAGCAAAAAACGTTTTTATATAAAAAACATAATAGTAAGTAATATTGTTACTTAAAAGATTTCCGTTATTTATAGTTGATTATATATATGCACTTTTTTTTTACTCAAGTAAAAAATATATATATAAAAAAAAGCTTATAGCTCGAATTTTTTACTAAATAATTCAATTGTATAAACAAACTTAACAACAAACTTTTAATTATAATAATGTTGCAACAACTTCAACAAAAAGCTAAAAAGTAACAACTATTTAATTATAACTTTTTATATAACAAGCTTGCTAATTATTTCAGTATTAATAAAACAGTTGTATAAAAATATATTAATAAAAACTATTAAAAAATAACTTTTGATATTTTTATTATAAACAAGTTATATTTATAAATATATATAGTTTATTAACTAATAAAATATATATATACAAAGTGTATAAGTTAAAAATTTTTAAAAATATATAAAAAGAACTTTAAAAGTTAATTGAAGTATTAATTTAATATAGTTAGTTATATATTATTTTAATTAATAATTAATTTTTTAATATTAAAAAAAATTAATACTATAGTATTAAAAAGTTATATAATAAAAAGCAAGTTTTTATAATTAGCTAAAGTTTTAAAAAATTAATATATATTTAAAAAACTAATATATTTATAAAAACTATTAATTTATTAAATACAATTAAAGCTTTTTATATAAAAATTATTTTTACGATTTAAGTTGTTAATATAACTTATTTTTATTTTTATAACAGTAATATTTTTTTCTACTGTTTATATATTTTTATTTCTAAATAAACAACTTTTAGTTTAATTAAAAACTATATAACTAAAAAAAACTTTATAAAATATTTATTTTTAAATTTTATAACTTACTGTTTAATTTATTATTAAAAAATAATTATATAAACAATATGTAACAGTATAAGTGGGTCTAGTAAAGCGAGCCTAAAAAGTCGGATTATAAGATCTACTTAAATAAGCTTACTTAATAAAAAAGCTTAAAAAAAAGCTTTTACAGAAGTCTTTCTACTATTTATAACATTATTTGTTAAAATTATTACTTATTGTAAGTGTTTACTATTGCAAGCAAATAGAAGCGATTATAAGATTGGAGCTTGAAAATAAAACGCCAAACTTGAAATTAGTATTTATTAAAAACATATGTATATATATAAAGCTTAAAAAACAAAAAGCTAAAATAATTAAAATACTTAGTAAGTTTTATTATAATATATTTTTTAAAATCGTTTTAGTTATATTAATTCAATTTTATTTACTAAGTTTGATTATATTTTAATATATAACAGTTATAAGTTTAGTTTACTTATTGAACTAATGTTTTTTTTAATAAATAATTCTAACCTTTATTGTTGTAGATGTTTTTATTTTATTTTATTTCTATATTATTTCAAAAACTTCTATTTGTTTTTAATACACTTTTTTTTGTGCTTTTATTATGTTTTTTGAAAAAATTGAAAAAAATATTAAAACGATTTTAAAAACTAGTTACAACTAGCTAAAATAGTACAACAAACTCAAACTTCAAGCTATAATATAAAACATTTAAAATTACATTAATCCAAACAATATTATATTTACATTTAAAATTAAAGTTAAACTAGAGCTTTTTATTTATAAAAGTATTAAACAAGCTTTTTTACAAAAACAGATTAACTAGTACGAAAAAAATCTTAAAGTATAAAAAGCCTAAAATAACAATAATTCTGTAAAAAACGCTGTACTACTAGTTTTTAAAAAAGTGCAACTATTAGCAACTGATATTACTATAAAATTTAACAAGCTTATTAAAACTTATATTAGCAAAATATTAAAATATATAGTTAATATTATTTAATATATTAACTTATATAACTAAATTTTAAAATCAATTAATTTTAAGCGTTTAAAAATAATATTAATATAAATATTTAATAAAAACAATTTTAACATTAAATTAATAATTAAACACTTAAAAAATAGTTTAGCTTTTATAAAATTAACTGTTATAAATATTTTGCTAGCTAAATATTAAGCAATATTAAACTAAGTTTTACAACAAATAAACTTTATTTACTAGTATAAAAATTAAACAATTGTTTATAAAAAAGCAAAAACGTGCTATATATTCAATATAATCAGAGTATTTGTAGCTAAAAAATTTTTTGAAGCTATAAACAAACATATTACTTTTAAATAAGCTATTAAACAGCTTTTTACTTTATTTTAAAATAAGCTTTTTTATAAAAAGCAAATGTTTATATTAAATCAACTAAAACAAGTTTTTAGTAAGCTTATTTATAAAAACAAGTTAAAAGCTTTTTAAAATGCTTTTAAAATCTATTATACTTTAAATAACAAAACTTAAAAACAGCTTAAAAAAAAAAACTATAAAAAGCGGAATAAAAGTTTTTAATACTTTTGTAAATAATATATAAAACAAATTTATTTATAATGCTTTAAAAAATGTAAAATTTTCTAATATATAGTTATAAGCTTTATAAAAAAAGAACTACTAAAAACACTTTTTATAAAAAATATAAAAAAAATCAAAAAATAATAGAACTATATTTGTTGAAATAATTTTTGCAAAAAAATCAAAAAGAGCAAATAAAAAATAGAAAAAACTATTTCTAAAAAAAAAGGGTTAAAAAATAAAAAAACCTAATATAACAACAATGTAATATATACAGTTATTAACCCATTTTTTTTAAAATTGTATTTAATTTTAAGTGTTTATATAATTAAAATATAAAAGCTATACTTTTTATTTAATAACACTTTATTAAACAACTGTAGTACTTTTTACTTTGTAAATAATAAATTGCTTTTAAAAAAGAAGTTTTTTAAAATTATTAAAAAAGAAGCAGTAATAAATGCTAGTATTTTTTAATTTTTAATTTTAAAAACAAAAACTTAAATTATAAAAAACGCGCTTTTAAAAAAAAATAAAAAAAAATTAGTTAATTTAATACTTACAAAAGTAACGCTTATAAAAAGATTTTATATAAACTTAATTTTTAAAGTTTACTTTTAAAAAATAAAAATATAATACTATAACTTAAATTATATATTAAAATTTAACAAGCTTAAAAAAAGCAATATAATTATTAAGCTTTTAAAATATTATAACTTAGTGTTTTTTTAATATAATTCGCTTTTTATTTATTTAAACTGATTTTTAGTAATAAATATAGTATATATTTTAATAGAAATATTTACAAGTATAGCAGAGCTTTTAATAATTTTAATATAAATAAAGCAAGTTTTTTTATATTAACTTTTTAAAAATTTTTTAAAACTAAAAAAAAACTTTAAGTATTTATAGCATTTAAAATTAAAACATTTAAAACTTAAGCTGTTTAAAGCGCTAGTATATAATGCAAAAAATATAAAAATTAATAAAATTTTATAACTTAAGTGTAAAAACTGTATTAAAATATATACTTTATAAAAAATTTTTAAACAGACTTTTAAAAAAGCATTAGCAAAACTTTTCTATAAAGTTTTTTAAAATCTATTTAATTATTTAAAAAAGTTTAATAAATTGCAATAAACATTAATACTTAAAAATAAGTTTAATAGCACAATTTAGTTTTATTTTTTTAAAAACAAAAAACAAAACTTTATATTTAAACAAATAAAAAAGTTTAAGCGTTAAATAATACAACAGTTTAAGCTTTTTGTAACAAAACTTAAAAACAACAACAAAAAAGCAGTTATTACAATCTAAAAAGCTATACGTTATAAACTTTAAGCCAAAAAAAAAAAAATTAATTTAAAATTTTTATTAAACTATATTAAAAAGCTAATAAAAAGCAGCAAAAAAACAAATAAAAAAATAATTAAAAAATTAATTAAAATGTTTTTAAAAATAAAACTTTTAAGCTTTTTTTAGCTAAAAGCAGTTTAAACAATAGCTTAATTATATAATATCAGTTTTTTAAAAAGAAACAATTTTTATATATTATATAAAATATTTAAATTATAGTTTAATTAATATTTTAAGTAATATATACCTAAAATAAAAAAAAAACTAAAAATCGATTTTAAACTAAACTAAAGTTAAATTTTTGTATATAAATGCAGAGCTTATTTTTTAAACAAAAAAAAAAAAGCCAGTTATAATTACTAAGTTTTTAAAACAAAGCTAAAAGTATATATTAAGTATTTAATAAAATATATAGCAAGCAATTTATATAAAATTTGAATTTTTTATTTGTAAAAAATAATTTTAATATAAAATGTTAAATTTAACGAAAAGATTTTTTATAACAAAAAACAAAAACGTTTAAAAGTTAAAATTTTAAAAACATAAATAAATAAAATCAAACTAAATAAACTTAAAAACATTACAATTTTAAAAACTTAAAATATATAGTAGTTTATAGCAACAACAAATTAAAAGTTAAATAAAAACACTTTAAATAGCTATAATAATAGCGCTTAATTTATTAATAAGCTTTTTTATACTTAAACAAAAAAATAAAACTTAAAAATAAATACAGCTATAGCAGAGCTAACTAAAAAGCTTAATAAAAGTTATATACTTTAGCTACAAAAACTTTTAACTTTTTAATAAACGTTAAAACTTAAAAAGCAATAAAACAATATAAAAGTAAAGTTTAAAAAAATAATTCAAAATAAAATAATAGTATTTTTAAACAATAAAACGTTTTAAACTTTTTGAATTAATGTACTAAATATTAAAAACAAATTAAATAAAAGTTTATAACTATATAAATATTAAACCATACTTAAAATATTAATTAAACTGCTTTAAATTAAATATAAATATATATATAAAATAAACTTACTAGTTTTATAAATAAATAAACATATTTAAAAAATAGTATTTAAAAAGCTAAAAAATAACAGTAAAAGTTATTTGATTTTTATAATAATATTTTATAAAAAAAACAAAATATACTTTTTAAAAAATAATTTTTAGCAAACTTTTTTAAAAACTTTTATATTTAATTAGCTAAAAGCTTTATATTAAAAAAACTAAAAGTACAAAATATTATATACAGTATTTGTAACAGCAATAAGTTAAAAAAAAGCTGCACATTTAAATGTAGCATTTTAAAAGCTTTACATTTATAAAAACGATCTTTTAAAACTACTATTTAAAAGCTGAAAAAATTTTTTTAAATATTTAATTAATAAACTATTTAAAAACAACATTTATAAAAAATACAAATAATTAAAAAATAATAAAACATTTAAAATTATATTTATATAAAGTATAAAAAATAATTTGCTTTTACTAAAGTAAATATTTATATATAAGTTTAACAAAAATAAATTTTTAAATATATATAAAACATATTTAATAATTAAAAATAACTTTTAAAAAAAAAACATACTTTAGTTAATTTATATAGCTATTTTTATAGTTAAAATATTTAAGCTTATAATAGCACTAGCAGCAACATTTAATTTTAAAATTAAATAATTTAATATAATTAAAGCATTTTTTAATATATTAAAAGCTAATAAAACTTTTATAAATATACAACTTTTAAAAAGCTTTAGTTAAAACAACTTAATTAATAAACTTAATAAAACGTTGTATAGTTTAAAAAACTTTTTATTGCTATAATATAAAAAGTTCGCTAAAATACTTAAAACTAATAAAATAATAACTTTAAAAAAAAAGCTTTGTTTATTTTATATTTTAAAGCATATAGTATTTATTATATTTTATATAAACAACTTTTTAGTTTTATACTATAAAATTTATAAAAAAAAAGCAGAAAAAATTATTTTAAATATTAAAAAAGCTTATAAACTTAAAAATCAAAATAATATTACTTAGTTTTTAAAAATTAAAATAATTTAAAACTACTTTTAAAAAACAATTATATTAATATATAATAAATATATTAACAAAATTATAACGTGCTATAAACTTAATAATTAAAGTTAAGTTTTTACAATGTTATTTTTAACAAAAAAGCTTAAAAAATATTTAAAAAGCACAACAAAAGCAGAAATTAAGCTGTATTAAAAACTAGTTAAATTAATTCTATATATAGCAGTACTTTTAAAACTAAACATTATATATATAGTAATACAACTTTTAAAGTTTTTAACTAATTTTAGTTCTATATACTATAAAACTGCTTATTAAATAATTTAATACTTGTATACAATATATTTTTTTAAAATTATATATAAAGTACAAAATTATAAAACTTAAGCTTTTTTAATAGTAAAAAATGCTTTATTTATAAACAATTAAAAAACTTGTTGCTTTTTATATAAATATATTATATTATTGTTTAAAAGTGCAATTTTATAAAAAGCTACTTATTAAAGCACTATGTTTACTTTTATTACAAAAATAAAAATAAATATAATTAAACTTACTATAAAAAAAACAATAACTTTTAAAAAACTATTTTAAAATTTTACATTAAAGCTAAATAAAATATAAACGATTTATTTAAACAATATTTAAACAATCAAATTAATAATAAACAAAAATAAAAAAATAAGTATTAAGCTTAAATATATAAATATATAAAATATATAGCTATATTAAAAGCACTTTAAAAAAAGCTTTAAAGTAATATATTTTTTTATTAGCTAAATATTTATTAATAAATTAATTAAAAACTTGTTACAAGCTTAGTTTAAGCACTTTTAAGCTTTTATTAATTTTAAAAATGCAAGTTATATTTATAATATAAGCTTAAAAAGTAAATAAAAAGAACTTTTTAGTTATTTATTAATTTATAACAATTAAAACAACTAAAAGCAAAAAAAAAAAGCAAAATTAAAATAAATTATATTAACTTTTATTTATTATATTTATTACTTTATTTTTTAAGCTTTTTAAATATTAACAATATTAACTTTTATTTATTAAAAGCGCTAAAAAAATCAAGTTAAGCTTAAAAAAAAAAAAAAACTGAAGTGTATAACTGAGCTATATATAATGTTGTTATTGTTGTTGTTATTGTTGTTAGTAGTGCTAAAAAAAAAAAAAGTAAAACAGCTGAAAAAAATAAATAAAAAGCAAGACAAAAGTACAAGCATATAAACAACTTAGCAAAAAGTGCTAAAAATAGAAGCAAGTGCAAATATAAACAACAAAG
Organism: Hypoxylon argillaceum; assembly: GCA_022495175.1. Lineage (NCBI taxonomy): Eukaryota > Fungi > Ascomycota > Sordariomycetes > Xylariales > Hypoxylaceae > Hypoxylon > Hypoxylon argillaceum. The sequence goes on along the minus strand of MU378592.1, from coordinate 2,746 downwards.
AAGTAACAAAAGCGAACTTTTTTTTATTTATTTTAAAAACAACTTAAAATATATTATATAAATGCGCAAATTTTTATATAAAAATTATTAACTAAAAATTATTATAACGCTTTTAAAAAATACTAAAATAAAACTTATAGCTTAAAAAGCTCTAGTTTAAATAGCTACTATTAAGTAGTAAATAAATAATACTATATATATTAAGTTATATTTATACTTGTTAATACAATATATTAAATGTATATAAAAAGTATAAAAAAACATATATAAGTATATATATATGTTTTAAAAAACATTTAAAACAACGCTAGCTGCAGCTAGTTATATTAAAGTATATATTATTTTTATGCTTTGTAAAAGCGGTGTTTATACAGCAGTAATAAAAAATTGTACATTTATTTCTTTAAACAGAATATAAGTAATAGTGCAAGTTTAAACAAGCAAGCAAACAAATGTTTAATAAGCTATAAAGCTTAAAAAGTTGCACTAGTGAAAAAGTTGCAAAAAAATTATCGTTGTTATTATTAGCAGTAGCAAAAGTGTAAATAATATAAGCAGTAAAACAGGTAGTAGCGCTTATAATAAAAGTATAAAAAATTTTAACAATAATTAGTTAAAGCTAAAAACGGAAAAAAAAAGAGGTACTTAAGCGCGTTTTTTTTTTTTTGTTTTTTTTTTTTTTTAAAAAAAAGAACTGCAAAAAAAAGATTTTAAAAAAAAAAAAAAAGCAGCAGCTAGAAATAAAACTATTTCTTAAAAGCGTTAACATATAATTAGTGTTTTATAATATAAAACTAAAAAATTATTTATTGCACTAAAGTATTATAATAAAACAACATTGTTTAAAGTTTTAATTAATATAAAAACTTTTATAACTAATTTAAAAATTTTATAAAATATATATTAGTAATAATAACAGTGTTTATAACTATAAGTTAGCTTTAAGCTTGTTTATATAAAAAAAAAGCTTAAAAATTGCAACTTATAAATAAAAAAAAAAAAAAAAAAAAAAACTAGCTATTTTACTAGTTAGTTAAATATGCAACAATTAAGCAATTTTAAAAATATATTTATAAATTTAAAAAAATAGCTTAAAAAAAAAAAAAAAAAAAAAAAAAAATTAAAATTGCTTTATAACTAATATATAATAAAAATATTAAAGTATTAAAAGCGATTTTATTTTATATATAAAAAAAAAGCGTACTTTTTTTATAACTATTAATTTAAACTTGTTAAATATACTGCATATTTAATTAAGCAATAAAATTATATTTAATAAATATATATAAATATAATTTTATTACTTAATAGTTTTGCAATTAAAGCACAAAAAACGCGCTAATATAACAATATATTAAAAAAAATATACTTTTAAGCTTTTTTTTTACAAAAATTAACTATTTAAAATATATAAAGCTGCTAAAATTGTTTAAAATATACTTTTGTAAAAATTTTAAAATATAAAATTAAAAAAATTACTATTTATTTTTTTTGTTAATATATAAAAAAAAAATAGCTAAACAGCTTAAAATAACTTAGCTAAAAAATATATAATAATATAAATAAATCTAGTAAAACAAGCTTAAAAAATCAAGTTATAAAATTTATTTAAATAAGCTTACTTAATAAAAAAGTTTAAAAAAAAACTTTTATAGAAGTTTTTTTATTACTTATAATATTATTTGTTAAAATTACTACTTATTATAAATATTTATTATTACAAGCAAATAAAAGCAATTATAAAATTAAAACTTAAAAACAAAATATTAAATCTAAAATCAATATTTATTAAAAACATATATATATATATAAAGCTTAAAAAATAAAAAGCTAAAATAACTAAAATATTTAACAAACTTTACTATAATATATTTTTTAAAATCGTTTTAGTTATACTAGTTTAATTTTATTTATTAAACTTAATTGTATTTTAATATATAACACAATATAAATTATTAATATTTTAAATAAATTATTAATTTAATTTTTTATTTGTTTATAAATATTTTATTTGTTATATTTTTTTAGTTATTTTTATTTTATATTTAAACTATTATATAACTTTAAATTTAATATTTTTAAGTATTTATTTGAACTTATTATTTACAAAAATTATATAAAACAGGATTATTTTATTAAAAAAATATGCAGTATTTTAAAAAACTTAAAAAAAAAAATATAACTACTTTAGCAAATTATACAACTTTTTATATAACAAAACTAAATTATTTATTAATATTTATAAACAATTAAATATTTTAAACAATTAATATTATACAATATTTTTTTATATTTTAAAAAGTTATATAAAAAACTTTTTTATATATAATATTAAACTAAATAAAACTTAATACGAAATATATTATATAATAAATATACATTTTAATATAAATATAAACTATAGTTAATATTAAACTAATTAAACTACTATTATTTTTATATAAATAAAATAAAAAAATTTTAAAAAAACTTTGTATAAAGTATTAAAACTAATAATTAATAAATTGTTAAAAATTTAATAAGCTTTAAATATTAATTATTAAAACAAAGTTTAACTAAATACAACTATTATATAAATATATTATAAAATATCTAAATTAATAATAGCTTTAATATTTTAAAAATTAATTTGTAAAATATTTTTTATTAACTTTTATATATGCTTTTATATTTTAAACAATAATTAAATAGCTATTTTATAAAATATTTATTTAATAAATAAAAAATATAATTTTAATTATATAAA
>MU378591.1:0-13145 GCA_022495175.1 Hypoxylon argillaceum | reverse complement strand
AATAACTTCACAGCCCATTCATCCCAGGATCCATGTTTACAACATCGCCAACCTACTTCACACCATCACCCATCGCGAAGAGCCCCTTTTCGCCTACGTATTCTGACCAGTCTCCGCATGATCCTCAACGGGTTTCACAGTTGTCAGAACTCGAGGGCAGTAGTGTGATACCTAGGGTGCAGCCGAATCTGGTGTATCCGTACCATGACACTGACGGGCGAAAATCATGAGGGAATTATGCATGTATATATGATCATAGATCGATATGTATATATGCGTTTCTGTGGTTTCATGAGGGATAATGTAATATTGTGGTAGTCGTAGTTTGTTGAGTTTCTGAACATTATTTCTTGCTAGCGAAGGCAATAGAATAATATACCCTAGTCTTGGGGCATAGATCAATATATCACCCAAATAACTTCACAGCCCATTCATCCCTAGCAGGTGCTCATTGTATAGTACTAATGAAGCCTATGCCATTCTACTGCTGATGAGCTAGATGCTATTACCTCCTAAGACTAAACTTCCTAATAACATTAGTGCCCCGGTGCAATCAGCTGAATAGGATTACAGAAACGAGTATTTATTGGTATGGGAGATATCAGCCATCATAAAATTAGAAGCCAGTACTAGATTCCATACTTGTTAATAAGTTACATAGCAATATGTAAAAATTAACGATAATGTAGAATAATAGCTAATATTTCTCTCAAACCCCCTTTCACGTTTCACACTATTAAGCTTATTTGGACTCGGATTTAAGAGTTTTCAGCTGGCATCAAGGTAAGAAAGAGCTATACCTTACCAACGGAAGAGTTAATTGAGTAGACGGTCCCCTTTGCTTCCGTGAGTTGTAGTTCTTATCACGCTGGATTCTCTGCATTGTTTAAGGCCGCAAAACTCCGCAGAGACTCTAAATGAAGTGAAAAAAGACCCTGATGAGCGATTATTTCATCGGTGCTAGTTCCTTTTTGACAAAGTGGCGCATGTATGGCGGCAACCATGAGCAATTACGAGGCGCCTAAAACAGCCAGGTATCATTCTGTGTCACCTATGCTGTAGTAAGACGGGTTTGAATATTCCATAAGTATCTAGTGATCTCGGCTTCTCTTGTGTGTAAAGTAATTACTTCCCTATTCTGTTCAGGGGGATAGGATATCTCAAAGTAGGCAGAAGGATATGATTGTATTATTTCTATTTGAGAGTATACTAGGCTTAAGATATTAAGAAATGTGATCCCGACAAATATGGCCCCCATTCCCAATTCAAAACATTGTGCATCAAATCCTTCGAATCGCGGCTGATTGAGTCAGGGGCATCTTCTAGAAAGGCTAGCAAGCTGCTTCTCTAAACATCCAACCCGAAACCCATAACCGGCGAAAACACCCTGTCTTATAACATATGTGACACTGCTACCAATTCTTGCAAGAAAAGGTAGAAGTTAAAGGATACAGCTGAGAATATTTACATTAACCCACTGGAGGAGCAGTGGCACGTGTGACTATGCCTATATTCAGAACGATGACAAGATCTCTAATATATAAACCTCGGTTAGGGTCATACCTCTGTATACAAAGATGTTGCGAAGATGTAAAATTAAAGTTATGGGAATAATTATAATATTGATAGCTGTAGATGAAAATAGTTCAGTCAATGCATATGTCGTCATCGAACCCTGTAGATTCTGCTGATCCTACGCATATACGCGAACCTAAGGTTACATATCTTTTCCACTGTTTTAAGAGTACCAGTTATTAACCTAGGCGGATATGTGAGGAATAAGCTCACTTGAGAGCATTTATTGTTTCATATCTTTAAACTACCGTCTTTGACGTGCTAGCTACAGAAGAGAAAACAATACCCTTGCCTATGAGCCGCCTGTTGAGCAAGCCCGTCATTATCAACTGACAGGGGTGTGTCCCTTTCAGCCAATACCCTATCGTGAATCTAATTGACTAGGTAGATGTGGCAAGGAGTAATGACTTCAGCCACAGCTGGGTTCATGCATATACTACCCACAGGGACCTTGTTCTCCGAGTCCCGATGCCAAGAAGCGGACGGCTAGGCTTGGCGTATAGTATACCCCAGCAGCCTCCCTAGCACAACGTCTACGAGTGTGACGTACGCAGTATGATGTAAGTACCCCCCATTACCGTCATCTCGATCTCTGACCACTTTAGCACACAGATTTACAGCCAAAATCAGGATTTGTCCCTACTTACGTCCCCAGGTGTGACGTTGAAGGAGCCAAGTATGACACGAAGAAAGCCAGCAGCCAACGGTGAGTGTGGGCGAGCTTGGAGTGCGGGAAGGGTCCTGGTGCTTGAGTATAAAACAACTTGCTATATAGTTTAATCCATCGAGCTAGATCTTTTTCTTCTTAGCTTTCACTATATGCACATTCGAAACATCGAGCAAAGACCTCGTATAAGCAACCTCTAGTGAAAATAAGGAAATACACCCGAACCCCACAACCCGACGATGTCTTCAAGCAACGAAGACCAGTCAAGGAACTCGTCCCCAGCGCCTCAGCCTGCGGCGGAGCAGCAGCATGAGCAGCCCCAGCGTAACCAGACGCGGGAGAAGTCCACCGCCCCCTCCGAAGGCTCCGTCTCGCGCCCCGCGCGCCAGCGTCGTCGGAACCGCCGTAGGCAGGATTTCCAGGTAGACGACGATGCGGAGCAAGGCCAGCAAATGGCCCGCCGCCAGTCGCAGCCGCAGCAGCAGCAGCAGCCTCAGCAGCAGCCGCAACAACAGATGATGCCGCCAATGTCGCAGCAGCAGATGATGCCGCAGCAGCAACAGCAGCAGCAGATGCAGCAGCAGAATGACGGTGGCAAGAGTGACACCCTGAAGTTGAGACTGGACTTGAATCTTGAAGTCGAAGTTACGCTAAAGGCGCGTATCCATGGTGATCTGACCTTGGCATTATTGTAAGTTTGACCTTCCTCTCCATCACAATATATGTATACAACCCCCCTAGGATCCCTCCCAACACGCTGTCCAGTTTCCCATAGTTTTCCTTCTGAAACTCGGTTTCCTAGACAATCATGAGTGACCCGCCGCCGAAGTCTCGAGGCAATAATAATTCTCCTTCTCTCTGATACGTGGAGTTTTTAGGGATGGCGCTTAACATGGTCGACCAGGGACACTTAATGATTTTAAAAATCTTGCGACACGACCGATTGCTTTAGAATTGTTTGCTTTTGGATTTGTACGAATTTACGACTGGGGATTCCTTGAACGAACACGGAGGGGTAATTATACCAAAACTTGAAATTGTATTAGTGAAAGGATTATACTGTCTCGTGGGCTTCTGACAGTGGTTTCGTTCTGTTCTGTACAATACAGGGTTTACATCGAGAACGAGCGAATATAGATTGGATAATACAAGTTGTACAAACGTCATCAGATGTTTCATCCGCAATTCTCTAGGGCCAGCCCGAATGAAGAAACTCTCCACTGTTCGCATGTCACACATCCCTCTGCTCAATTGATCGTAGAAGTTATTTTCTCTTCGATTCGTAGATCCGCGTCTGCTTTCTCGGGCTCGCACTCCTCACTTCCCACCCTCACTGCTCCTACGAGAACGCTCACTATCGGAGCTTAGGGTGCTCAACCGACGGTCGGCCTCGGCCATCTCGCGCTCGTATTCACTGGCGTGGGTGTGCAATCTCTCGCTGTTCTCGGCAACGTCTTTCTCGTAGTGGTTCAGGCTGCTGAGGCGCGAATCCGCGTCGTGCATGGCACGGGAGTGCTCCTTGCCCAAGGTCGCGAGAGGCACATTCGCCTCCGTCATCGCGGCGCGATGCTGTTCGTTGGCTTTGTCCTGCATCGCGCCCAGGTTCTCCATGATTTCATGAAAAGATGGATCCATGTTGAATTGCACTTTGACAGCTGTATTCAGACTGTGTCTGTATTAGGACTGGGTTGGAAAATGAATAGGTAAGCAATTATGTAGATAGCTAACTAGATGGACGATATGATAAGAAACCGGCAGACTTACGATTGAGGACATTACGTCTAAACCAGGATTCATTAAGCGGGGGTGGCGCGTAAACTCAATTCAGCAGTACATGTCATGCATATTCTAAGACGTCATGGTCCAACCTTCAAACTTTGTGTGTAAGTTCAAGTCTCACAAGGTAGATAAGGGTATCTCTTTAAGTGCCGCCCTCGCACCGCGACTTGTGGTCCCCAGTTTTATATATATACACCCAATAAAACAATTATCCGAGCATGCCTTTATACGCTTATTGGGTGTATATAAATAAAACTAGGCACTACAAAGTCGCGGTGCGAGGGCGGCACTTAAAGAGATAGTAGACTTCCTAGTACCTAAAGATGCAAATGAGAGCAATATTAGGAACTCGTCTAGGCTAATAACGCCTGGACAAATACCACATACCCAGGCAGCAGTAGGTCAGAAGTTATTAAACCTATAAGTGAGATTTCCTAAGATTGCTTACTACGACGGTTCACATATCATAAGTAGGAATGAGTGATGGCATGATATGATCAGAGTTTGACCCAAGTCGATCTCAATGGTACCCTTTTACTCGATATCGTCGTGGGGATGCTAATGGTCTGTTGCGAGCTTCGTACCTTTCCTAGATTATCCGATAGAGCTAATCGTATAAGTATGTGCAACTTAATGGAGTAGATTATCCTGCATGGCGCATGCAAGATACACCGAAACTAACTCTATTGGCAACCTCCGTAGTTTGGGACACCCAAGGACAGCTAACACTCGTGGGCCATTTATTGACTATAGGTACCTATTTAATAGGCCTTTACCAGGAGCATTCCTGGGCATGTACTTAGGTAGGTATCGGCACTGTCGGGTGAGAAAGTAGTAGAGAAGAGCACTCAACTGTCCGGCTTGCATGTCCAATCGCTTTAGTGTTGTCATGTTTGCAGGTAACCTGGCCGAGCATATCCGGGGCCGACTGCCGTTTCAATTCTTCAAGCCAAGACATTCTGGGAATCCGCCAACTTAAAGAGAGACTTCAGCCAGCCCGCAACTTCACTGAGACAGACACCTTATGTATTTACTTGCTGAGCTCAATCATCTGCCTGGCCTCTGACACTCTCCTCTCATACTACCTATGCATGTGTATGTGCCGTATGCGATGTGTTTCTCAACAAGCTAGTCACAGTGACATTTTAACTGGAGATATAGAGTAAGCTGGAGCCTATTGTCGGTAGAGGCCACTATTTGCACCTAGAACCAGCCATCGGAAGTACGGCACCTAGGGGACGTACATAGGTGCACGGGTCCCAGGCTAGATCTTACTTACACAGTAGGCCCTATGTAGACTACTAGTACTGTACAGTACCTCTCATTGCGGTCTTTGGGTGACAAGATTAACGAAAATCTGCATTTGCACATCTATTATAACCCATTCTCCATCATCTCTCTTCCTCTTAATTTTTTCCATCCCTCTTCAAACCTATCTACCGACTACAGACCCTATAGCTGCTAACAGACTACCTACCTACTTGGCAACTAAACTTTATTCTGTATTACGCTCAGATTTACGGCACTCTCCACACCAATCATTATAGCGCTCGGGACTCACGGTGTTCTCCCACTTGCTCCCTGTCTAGCGCCCTCCCGGTTCACCGCCAAGATAGGACCCCTTCACCGATCAGGACCCCTTGTACAGAATAGTGTAGTGGACATACCTACGCATACTCACTTAGGTATTTCCCAACAGATCTCCAAACAAATTCGATCAGCTAAACGACCCGAACCTAGCTCACTGCTACCCACCTAGTGTGCAATATTGGCATTCTTGGCACTGAAGCAAACCACCCTTCAACAGCGTTTCCAAGCCCTCGGGCCGCTCATCTCAATCGAGCTCCACGTGTAAAAGTGTGGTGTGCCTATTTAGCACAGTCCCTTTGTTCAGGTGAGCAGGCATTTATATTACTGTTTATTTACCTAGAATTTTCGAAACCAGTCGTCATCACCCTGAGTGGCGGATGCGCAGCCGCCGCAGAGCTCATTACGCGCCGTCTAAGCCATAACCCCTCCCCTCTGCCCATGCCAAATTGCCGTTTCCCGACCGGGACGATTTGTGTCAAATCATCCTCAACCCACATTCCTGTTCTGCTGCAGCAGCCGCTGTAGCATACCTACCTTCCCTAGCTACCTACAGTGCATTAGGGTTTGAGATGGTACCTACACTTGCATGATGAGGGTGGCCAGTTGAGCTCGGCCAGGTGTTGCCGAATTGTACCACGCAAGCCTCCGCATCTTTCAAAACTTACTTGAATGGATGAATGGTAACCGTCGCTTCTTTCTACCTCGTGACCCTCTTCCCTTGGTTTGCTTACGTTTCAAAGAGCACAACAAAGGAAGCCTCAATTCATTGTGGTCTGAAAGAATCCAGCCCATACCTTTGTCCCTTCTTTTATTATCTTCCATTCTTAGGCTGCCATTCCCCTCCGAACCTTTAAGGGTCGTGCTATCAACCTGAAAGTTTAAATACATCATACCTAAAACATCAACCGGGCTGCGTTGATCTACACTTGGTCTAGGATTTCTCTCTCTATATTTCCTATTTCCTACTAAAGTCAATCCACAATGGGGTTTCTCTCTCTAGCGAGAACTAAGAAAAACGCAGCCAGTGATCTGCCAAGCGCCTACACGTTCTCATCGGATAGTCTTTCCATCACCACTATGTCGACGTCCTCTTGTAGTACCAACGGTAGTCGGCCGACGAGTCGTCACTATGATACCGGTTTCCCGGACTCTTTTGCTTCGTGCACCACATCTATGCGGCACCCTGATGCTGTTATCGACCCCAGCTTTGCTATTTCCAGCGAGCACATCGATCCTGCCAAGACGCTGCAACGCTCACGGAAGTCGTTGCTTCGCAAACACAGGCGTACTATCAGCCACGGGAAGATCACCGAAGGGTCAATGGGCCAGATATATCTGGAACGGCCTTCCACAGGGATATCCGCAGCTGATGGAGCAACTGATCTGGTCGACGAGAAACTAGGTGCGGGTGCTGCACAGTCATCAACGGTTGGTGCGGAGAGCTCGGGCCGGACAACGGGATCTCAAGCCATCCTGGGCATATCCCCGGGCTTCCAGTACACCGAGGATGGAGAGTTCCAAGACGACGAAGAGCGGAGGAGAACCAATATCTTCCGCAAACTGATGAACAAAAACTAAAAAAATGATCGGGCTCTTGAAGCAGACATCAAAATTTTTTCACGATTACGAGACACGGCCGATTTAATAGGAGGAGCTATTTGCTTCTTAGGCGCAAAGAGACAAGCGTTTGCGCAGGCATTTTAAGTTTGGGGATAGGTGTTCTTTGAGCGTTGGCGTTTACGATAGCTCAATTTAAAAATCACCTCTGAGAGGTGCATTGCTTTAAGGGGCTCGCTGGGAAGTTCTGGTATTGGCACTATCACGGTTTTAATTGTTGCTGTACACGTTGATTGGAAGAAGAGCGTATTACACACTACAGTCCCTATGAGGGCTATTCAAGCTGATGGCCGAATAGAAATACCTAGGAACCTTCATCTATACATATATTTAATCAGGAGAAGCCTTGCATTCAGAGCTGCCAAACCACAGGTTCATTGATTCCTTTTGTTGAAAATAGTTTATGTAATTCACATGGCATGCCAGAAATAAATCACCGCTCTTCTCTTCTACTTTCTATGACAATTGTAGTATCTATAGTATGAAATTTAGACGCGATGTTGAATCAGGCTTTTATGGCCTATGGTCTATGCCTAATTTCATTTACCCCGCGAAATTTCAACTATATACGCTGTTCGCCCTTTTCTTCAAAATGACTGACTACTTGTGCGTCACGAGTTCTTTAAATGGTCGAGGAAAATACCTCTACGGGAAGCATTTAAACCAAGAACCCGCTCTGCCTCGCCAAGGCGTCCTTCCAGCTCTCGCCCTCAGACCGGCAGAACTGCTTAACGTCCTCGACGTCGTCAGCTCCGAAGTTGCCGTATAGATGCGGACAGCCCGTGACGTCCCAATTCGTGACGCCGTGGAATTCGGGCTTGAAGCGAAGCTTCAGGATCCAGAGGCTCGTCGACTCTGTGAAGAATAGACCGGCCGTTGTGGGGATCTGAGAGCGGTGTCAGTGTGATGTGGCTTATGATGTCTCAGGGTTAGGCGCGGGGTTGGTGGTGGATTTCTCCAAGTCGAGTGATATTAAGTAGGGGTTGAAGAATGCAATTTTGAAGGGACACAAGAAAGAGAATGGAAGACAATATTAGGATATAAGAGAGCAGGGAAATCTAATGTGACAATGCGAGATTGAGAACTGACTTGTGTCGCTATGCTCAGGTGCACGAACCCGTCTTTCTGATCCAGGTCCGAGAGCGGGTATTGTGGGGGGATCGGTGACGGAGGGGTCGTCGGGACGATCTTGTAGACATATGCTGGGAGTGGCGTAGGAGGGGCCATTGTACGTTATGCGAAAAGTATATATATACTACAGTCTGTTTAATGTGCTTAATTTTCGGGTAGTGGCGGATAAAAGTTGGATTTATCGAGTACTGCTCTAAATATCGTGAGATATGTGACGTGATGGTGTTTATTAGCTCAGGCTATAACTTTTAGTAAGGGGCTGACTAATGGTACTAGAAAAGTCATTTACGTTGCTCGCCTTTTCCCGAGATGCTCAATACTAAAGCTGGTGATTTGAACCTTTTTGCGTCCCTGGGCACATATCTACGTACGTTTATATATACGACATTCTTCGCCCAAAATGATTTATCTTTCCATCTTGACGGTTCAGAGTTTGAGCGCTCGAGTGACCAAGAATTGGTAACTGGAAGCAAAGGTAAATGCAAAGGCATCTTATAGCAATCGAGTAGTTACTGTTAGCTTTATTAGAGGAAATTGATATTGTGGAGGTCATGAAGCAAAGCCTAGCGATAGCCGTGGTGGTGCCTTGATGTCCCGCCATAGGATATGAGCACCAAGGCTTCTCGCATGTTTCAAGGTCTCTTTCCTAACGAACGTTACGGCATTCGATTTTACCTACGCATGGAGCTCCGTCATTGGTTTAGTGTACCCGTCGCAAGGGTATCAAGGAGACAATCTAGTTATAGGCACTTATAATTAGATCCTGATCAACTCTGACGTATAAGTTCGCGGCGAAGTGCGGAGTGCGCAATCCCCCGGCTGTGCTAGGTAGAAAGAAATATCTATATAGCCACAATTTAGTCTGCCAAATGCCGAGATATGCAGAGTAATTACCTAATGTATGTGGCTGATGTAGCTGTTTGGCTACCCAATGAGGGCTTGAGACAAAGTGTTACGCCACAAATGATGATGTCATTCCTACGTTGCCGGGTGCCGGCAAAGGCCTCCAAGACATGGGTCTTGGCGGCTACATGTTATGTTACATATGGCAGGTATATATCTTTTACTAGAACTGTATAGAAGGTACTGTGTAAAATGGATGCTACTAGTAGCTGGTAACATTGGGAGAAGCGCCACAGGAAAAAAAGGGCGAAAGTGTTGCGGCAGGTACCTGAGAGTACCCACTCAGGTAGGGCGAAGCCGTCTCAACCGGCAACAGGGCACAGTAAGGGCGTGATAGGGTGATGACGCAGTAGGTATCTAGCTTGTGACAGGACATGCCGTCAATGCCCACATCGTCATCACTGCTTGACCCAAAGGTACAAGAAGTACAAGCAGACTGAATACAAGCAGCGACCCAGCCAAGCAAGAAAAAATCGCAATCCAGTGACCAAAGTGGTTTAACACGCCATCCGTGATTTGGACATTCCTGACCAGTGAACAAGTCTTAATTTCGTATTTAAGCACCCAAGAACCCAAGAGCCCGACTCCTGTCTCCCCTTACTTCATTGCATCATAGCATCCCTTTGTCTCCCAAATTACACAACAGCTGTCTCTCACATCTCCAAACAGTACAAAACAAAACAAACCTACCGCTGTCTGAAACCAACCACAATCTTCCATCCATACACATCACATCTTTAGTAGTTGATTCACTACTCTCAAACTCACAGCCAACATGCCTTTCACCGCCAGGTATGTTGTTGACCGGTTCAATGAACTGGCATGCTCCAGCTCTTCACATCTGCCATGGCTGATCTGCTAACCATTGGCCCCCAGTGATATCTGCAAGATCATTCTTGCCGTCATTCTGCCCCCTCTCGGTGTCTTCCTCGAGCGTGGCTGCAATGCCGACTTCCTGATCAACATCCTCCTAACAGTTCTGGGTTACTTCCCTGGTATCATCCACGCGCTGTACGTAAAAATCGCCGACTTATCCGGCCTCGTGTTATTCCACCTGATTTCTCTGTTTGCCAGCCCCACTGGGAGCTTCCCGGCCCAGTCTTGTGCCCCAAGCCAAGCATCGCAGAGTTGCCGCTAACAGTCCTTGGTACGCAGGTACATTATCCTAAAATATTAATCACCGTGGGGAAGAAAGAGGAGCGAAAACAAAGGCCGGCGTTTCTCCCTTTTGATTGTGATTAATTTCTACCCTAATGCGCGCTATACCCATACAACAATGCATTTCAGAAGACGCTTCGCCTCATCTTGTCTGATGGAGCCGACGGAGGACGAGGAGGATAGACCTCGGGCTTGGCGCCGCGCCATTCGACGATGACTGGCCCGCATTTACCACCAAGGCCAATGCAGGACGACTCAGCCTATTTCGGCTTTCGGCCTGGGGCAGTGTGGTTTTTTATGATTCATGGATCCCTCTTTCACTTCGGCTTTCGATGCCGGTCCGATATCACGTGGCCTGATTTGGTCTTGGGATGACTGCGTTTAGACGACTGCACAGAGGAAGGGAGTTAAATGGCATCATTATACCATCTTTTCTTTGTTCCCGGCGGGTTTTAGCATGATGGTTTTTTCTTCTTCAGACGGTTTGCACTAGGGTTTTGACTTGTAGTAGTCACAAAACTGTAACGTAATGATGAATAAACTTCGATACCCATCAACATCACCAAATATTCTATCTCCAGATGGTCATATGTGAAAATTACTGAAAAATACTCTGTAGTAAAGATGAGATGAGCTACAAGACATAATAATAATGTGCACAAATAAGGCATTAGTACAGCTGATATAACGTAGATGAGATATATCAACACAGCTATTAGGTGCTTGGCTCGCTTGCTGGAGGAAGTCGGACATGCTAATATTTAAACATGTGATGGCACGTTCTATTCCCCAGAGAACTTAATGCATAAATAGTAGACGGACAATTAACAATAAGCCTTTCTCTAAAGAAGGTATTTGGCAAGTTATATTATAGGTCTATTTCACAAGCATTCAGTCTAATAGCTAACCTGGGAATTATGTCAATGTGTAGCACAGGGTCGTAGTAAGGTGGTCGTAGGCCGGGTATACTAGATTTCATCATGCTCGCCCTACTTTGAATGATAAGACCTTGATGAGGAGGTTAGCAAACAGCTCGAATACTATAGTTTGGTTGCACTCACATCATTCTTGCCTGGGCTGACAATAGCATCTTCTGATACCCGTACGCTCCCTACACCCTCAACGTAAGCTATCGGGGCGTCGCCCATGACCTTTCTAGCCACCTCTCCGACCGTCATATTCTTTTTTACCAGAACGCAATCTCGAAAGGCGATTTTTGTATCTGAACCCGAGCTGAAGCTCGTCGTATTCCTTACTGGGAAGACGGGCACTAGGCCCAGTACCTCGGCAGCTTTCGATAAGACCTGGACTACCCCAGTAGAGCCATACCTGAAGAGTATCATGTCCCTAAACTCCTCAATTGTCGCTTTATTCTTCTCATCTAGTTCTTTCAGTCCGCCGCCATCCGGATCGCCATCCGCAATGAGATCTTCCCGGGTATCTACAAATTCGGTTCCTTCCGTGTATCTTATATACCCCTGCTTGGCCATCTTGCGCAGGAACAACTCGGCCTTGGCCGAGCAGGGTACAACAAGGTTGGGATCTTGTTGCTTGGTGATCTTCATAAGGTTTGTGTATGCGTCGGAATCGTCGATCTTATTGAGGGCGATGACGGTAGGGAACTTCTCGTCGGTGAAGGCGGCCACGACGCGATCGACCGTCTCCTCGGACCAGGTCTCGAGCGGCTCCTTGATGGCGAGCTTGTCGAGGGTGCGCGCGACGACGGACGACGTGCTCCCGTAGCCAGAGAACTGCTGCTGCAGGGTCTCGACGGCGGTGGCCTTGACGGCGGCGTGGCGGCGGCGGATGGAGCCCCAGCGCTCCCAGAGGTTGCCCTTGATCCACTGCACGATCTCGCCGCGCAGCCAGGCGATGTCCTGCGACGGGTCGTAGCCCCGCGTGTTCTCGCCCTCGGCGTTGGTGCGGCCGCTCGCGTCGACGACGTGGATGAGCGCGTCGGCGTGGCGCAGGTCGTCGAGGAACTTGTTGCCCAGCCCCTTACCCTCGTGCGCGCCCGGGACCAGCCCGGCGACGTCGAGGAGCTCGATGGGCACGGAGCGCCGGCCGTCGACGCAGGAGCCGTAGTTCGGGCGGCACCGGTCCTGCAGCTTGAACCGCTCGCAGGCGCATTGTATCTGGAGATAGCCGATGGCGCGTTGCGGGTCTATCGTCGTGAATCTGTTTTTTCAAGGAGATCGAGTCAGCTGGCTGCGAGCAACGGTTTCACCTATGGCATATGCATCATGTTTGCGCATTTTGGGGATTCAGGAAGAATGGTAGGCAGGCAGGCAGGCAGGCAGGCGTACGGATAGTTTCCTGTTGAGTGGCCATCAGATCAGCGTGGTTGCTCGGCTCTCGAACTTGGCTGGCGGGCGCGCGCCGGGGGAGATCCAAAACCCACCAACTTTGGACGTGGCATCGGTCAAGCTGTTCAGGGTCGTGCTCTTGCCGGCCGAGGGCTTGCCCACGAGGCCTATCAGGGGATCGCGCGGCATGATGCTGTGGGTGGGTGCTCTAGACACGCAGCGCAGCGAACGAACTCGGAGAAGAGGTGCCGAAAGAAAGTGGGATGGACATTGTCGCAGTCGCACGATTCAAGGTGGGGTGGGTAGTAGAAGGTTGTTTAAATTCGAGCCCACCTGCATACGCCTCGATTTCATCCTACATGCGCCATGACCCCACTTAGTTTGATTATCCAAGTACTACCGCGTACCTACTTACCTAC
>MU378590.1:0-13179 GCA_022495175.1 Hypoxylon argillaceum | reverse complement strand
ATATTAACAAATTTATTTTAATATTTTATAATAATATATTTTTATATAATTATAATATTAATATTAAAATATTTAATAAATTTATTATATAAAAAATTATAAATATAAATAATTTTTTGTTTAGTTTTTTATTAAAACTATTAAAATATTATTATATTTAAAAGTTATTATTTTAACTTATATATATAATAAAGTTATTTAAATAAAAAATGCAAACTATTTGTTTATTTTTATATATATATTTTTTAATAAATAAAAAAAAATATATTTATATAATTAAATATAAATAGCAGAAATTTTTTAAATAGCAATATTATTTATTATTGCTTTTTTTATATAAAAACGTTTTTTATTAAATTAAAAAATATATATTTATATAATAACAAACTTGATTTTTTTTTATATATAATAATATATGCGTTTTTTATTAAATAAAAAAAAATATATATATATAAAAATAAATTTAAAATATAATATAAAAGTAAACATTTTTTGTTAAATTAAAAAAAATATATTTATATAATTAAAATTTAAAAGTTATTTTAATTAGTTTTTATTTTTAAATTTTATTAATTTATAATATATTATTATTAAATAAAAAAAGTTAATATAACTATTAATTAATATTAATTTAGCTTTATATAATTAATTATATATAATAAAACTAAAACAAAATATAATATTGTAATTATATAATACTATTATTGTTTTTATATTTAAAAAAAAATCTTTATATATGTAATATATATATAAAAATTATATAAACTTGCTAGTAGCTTATTAACGTTATATATAACAGAATATAGCTAACTATTTAATAAACAAGTAGTAAGTTATATAAAAAAAATCTAAATATATATTAACTATAACTAACACTGTTATTTTAACATTTATTAAATAAAAAAAAGTTTTTATTAATTAATTAATATAAGTTTTAAAACAAACTATTATTTAAATAAAAAAGCATTATAGAATATATTTTTTAAATAGCTTTTTTTTTATTAAAAAAATAACAAAAAAAAATCAAAAAAAAAAAAAATTTATTTGCAAATAACTAGCAAACACAAGTAAAATAAGAAATATTTGATTTGCCTGCAAATAAATTCAAACCTTTTATTTGTGCTTTGGTTAGTCAAGTTATCTGTCAAGCAGTCAAAGTATTGTTTTACCTGTGGGGAGCGCTGCGGATAGGCCGCGGAGATAATAGCCCGTCCGCGGAAGTTAGAACGGCGTATCAAGAGACTTAGAGCTAGATATAAATCGACAGTCGCTGGTTGTTGAAAACTACACCTTACGTTATAGGGCATAAACCGGACAATGGGAAATATCCTTGAACCTTTAAGCCTGACTTTTGTACCTAACTACTAATTACACTATATTTACAAACACATAATATCCGTGTCAAATATTCCGTTCATATCTAATACATCCATCTCTAGCATCTCCCCCAAGCTGAGAGAAGAGTTAGGTAAGTCCAGTTGCTCATTACTCCGGGCTGGAAGAAGTCTTTCGCTGCTCCATCCGCCGTTTTCAGGTGCAGTACCTGTTAAATCTGAGCTAATCTTCTCTTTCATTAAGGAATAACATGTCTCTAGGCTATCCTTAGCACTCTGTGCCATATGCTGCTGCGTTGGAGTACCCTCATCTCCTCCTTGTTCAACATGGCTCAACACGATACTGAGTTTCATGTGGAGCATGACGTTCGTACCGCCGAGCTTCAAGCGTTGTACCCATCGCTCCCGTGCCTCTCTCACAGCATCGACAAGCATTTGTCTATAAGTGTCAGGTCCCTTCTCCTCTATCTCGATAAGTAGTTCGGACGCCAAGGCGAGGGATACGTGATTGAGGCAACTTTTGAATAAGCCGCCACCACGCAGCATGAGATACGAAAATGCATCATTTGACGACGGTGGCTTAAGCAGAGCCATGGCTGAGTCGAAGCTCATCTTCCGAGAGTGATAATACAATGCGTTCTCACGTATTCGACCAGCCAATGGTCGATGCAAGACGAGAAGGAAGCGTCGGAGTAGAAGAGAAGCCATATTTTGCCTGAAGCCAGCAATCTCGATGCCATGGTGGGCCCCATTTTGGGCATTGACTTCGCGGCAGGCTGCACTGAGTTTCGAGCTTAATTCTAGGATCTTCTCGTCATTGAGAGTGATACCTACACCATTCATCCGGCGAAGCATTTCTAATCTTGGAGACAGATTCTGCAGTAGGAGGCGCTGCAGAGTCGTATCAGTCTCGGCTGTCTCACTATGTTGCTTGAGTAAGACCGTAGTTTCGTCCATATCTTCGTCATTCACATTTGCGGGCGGACCTGTGTCAAAGTCGTCATACGAGATACCTGGCATTGTCCCTGAATCTAGCGACGCCTGGGCGTTCAGTTCTAAGATGGTCGCCCAAAGTCTCTTCCGGATTTCAGCCTGGCTAGTTGAGTAACGGTAGGCGTTAGCGAAGTCTCTGCATATGAAACAGACAGCGGGAGGCGTGCTTACAAGACGGTAATTTTTGAAAAGTGTTTTGGATCGCGATGCAACCCCAATTGCAAAGCGGTGCGCAGCAGCGTGCCCATCGCAACCCAGGCCAGATCACCACCGACCGAGAGGATTTGGCAGGCTAGAATTAGTAGACAATGGACTTGTAGACTATCCAGTTTCAAGCGATCCTTCTCTATAGGCCCTGACAGCCAATCTTGAGCAGCGTACAACCACTGACATGCCGCCCTATGGACGTCCTTATCGCCAGCTAGTTCTGTGTACAGGCCTGATCCAATGGCTATGACGAGTTGAATCTTGAGTATCGCCACGTCAGGAATATTGGCTGGGGCTGCCTTGTATGCCTCGTAATCTTTCCTAAATGATGGCAAGTGAAGAATACGAAAAGAGGATTCAATATTTAATTGATAGAGATGAACAAAGTGATCTGCCATGCTAGAAGACGAAACGATAGGCTCTGGGCATACCAGGAATCTGCCAGGCCGTATAATCTTCGCGTTTTGCGATAGACGTTTGCATTGCTGCAGTAGCGTGCGCATGTTCACTTTTGGAGGGGAGGCGACAGTCTGTTCCGCTGAATTCGTTGCCTCGCTCCTCATAAATGTCGAGATTTTTTTGAACTGGGATCATAAGCAGGTGCCGATATAGAGCATGAAGATAAATTCGGCTACCTCACCTCATAGACAGCGTTCGTCCAGTGCGTCCGGCCGAATAGCCTGGATTTGTTTAATACTAATAATGGATCAAGTGTTACATCGCTGCCCTGCTTAGCGCTTGAGGATATCAGTGAAGCTGAAGAAGGCCCGATCTCAGAGTTAGAAAATTCCTCATCCTGTGTAGAAAGCAGTTCAGGGTACTGAGCTCCGCTAACGAGCTGTGTTGTCTCGGCGCTTCTAGGTTGGAATGAACCCGATGCGTTTGATAACAGGCGGCCTACGGCACGGCCGCTGCCCTCTTCTTCAGCAGGGGCGGGCACTTGCGAAGATGGAATAGGGCCCAACCGTTGATGCAGGCTGGGCCTGAGGTTTGCGTTTGGGTCTACTGCTCGTTGGGAGGGAAGGCGATGGTCCGGGTAATATGCATCTTGACTAGACTGTCTTCGATGCCTAGCTGATATGTGAGGACTGCTGTAAAGACATCGACCTTTGGTCATAACACAGTGGCTACAGGGATGATTTCGGTCGCACTTGACTTTCCGCCTACGACATTCCTCGCAAGATCGAGGAAGACGGCGGCGATGTTGACGAGAGGCTTCCATATTATTCATAGCAAAGCTTCGATATACTCGAGGTGACTTTGCGCAAATTGAACTCGACTTTTATGCGTACGGGTGGTTTAACTCCGCGGCCCGCGGGATCTAATCAGAAGCACCTTTCCCGGTAGCTCGGCTCCGGTGTTATGTCCGGGGGGACCCCAAGGATGTATGCACTAATCGGTGGTGAGGAATGTGATGAAAACCTAAAGTGCCGAGCTCCCGCCTCAACGCTCAGACTCTGCTCATTCTTAATGTGTAACTATGAGCCTCCAATGTTAACCAAGCAAATTACTCCTGGCAAGTATGCAAGCCGCAGTTATTAAAAAGAGCAACCAGCCATTATTATAGTATTGTAACTAATCACTTGTTAAAGCAGAAGTGCTATCACTACCCTTGTCCTCGTCGTCCACGAGGCCCACCGCTTAAAACCCGGATTAGTCCGCGTTTGCCGGTATGACACTATTTCTGTCTTCGCCTGTCTCTGTACCATAATACAGGGCATCCTTTGTCATGTACCTTCGACTATTAAGCCTTTCGGGAACTTTGAGCACGCGAGGTTTCTAGCCTCATAGGAGAAGACAACTTTCCGATCTGTGATATTGTCGCTAGCGGTTACGCCGCTGTTTATCGCTACTAGAAGATTTCAGTGCTATGAAGTTTCGTTGTGCTAAGACAAATAGATCTCAGCCATAACGAATTTGAAATCTCATGTACTGGACTAGAGGCCGATTGATGGGCCAAGGTAGAGGTAAACAATACTTTATCAAAGCAAAACACAGGGGCGTTAACTCGACTGTGTATCGAAAAGTCAGCTAAAGGGTGGTATTCCCGCAAGGCAATCAACACTGGCAAGGCAGACATTCATGCATGGAAAGGCAAATAAAGTAGTGCCAGAGCGCAGCTCTACTCGAGAATGACGCACTGTAAGAAAAAGTGCCGAGAGCCCGCTTCATAATGCAATATTGATACAGTGTGGCCGGAACGCTCACAGTTGATTGGCTTCATATTTCTGACAGCAGACATTAGCAGGGGGCACTGCGAGCCGGCTGATAGCTGTAATTCAATAGAGAAGCAGGCTATCATTCTGTCGTTTCTCTGCATGCAGCTGTGTACGGAGTAACCGGCGTAGCGTGAAACGCTGCTCATTATATATTGCGAGCATGCTGTCTCATAGCGCATCACGTGTACAGAAATATCTCGCCCAGTGGGCTTTATTACACCGAAAACCTGCTGCTAAGGGTCCCTTCGATCAAGCGTTATTACCATTCCGTCTGAAGCCCTACATACATCAGTACATGGCAAGATTTATCCCTTACCTTACACGTCACATTTTCTTGCCATCTACTCGACTTCTACACATAAAATTTCGTCTTGGGCTCCCTCCCTGCAATCAACTTCCTATCTCATCGCCATCTCGTTGCTCTTCAAGCCTTAGTCCCCCCAAGCTGCCGAATTAAGCAGTTTGTTCATCGCTAAAGTTTTCGCTCCTAGGTCCAATCCTTGGATTCCACACTCACGAGCAACTTATTCATCACGAAACACCATGTTCATGTCACCATTTCTGCCAAGATCAGCCATTATGGCTATCCCAATCGATGTAGCTAATCTACACTACGCTGCTGAGACCAATGATTTACAGTTAGCCGAAAGGATCCTACGACGCCACCCTCGCTACGTGAACTACCCGCTTAGTGGTTGGGCCGCCCTTCACACTGCATCACACTTGGGGCACGAAAAGCTAGTTTCGCTACTCCTAGAGATGGGAGCTGCCGTGAATCTGCCGACTCAACCAGAATATGAATCCCCATTAATGGTCGCAGTGCGAGGGGGACATAACTCAGTCATCGCGCGGCTTCTAGAATGGGGCGCTGATTTGAATCAATACTGCAGCGACCGCTGGATGAGAGAGACGCCCCTCCACGTAGCGGCAAGTCTGAAGCAAACTGGGCCGCTTCACCTTCTCCTTCTGCGAGGGGCGGTCGACGGGAGGAGAAATTTAAGGGGAGAGAAGGCACTAGATGTGGCAAGAAGGTGCCGCCGTAAACCGAATGAAATAATCTTGATGGAGTTCGCACGAGACGGTTTTCGTTTGGGGATTCGCTCACGAATCTTAGAGTCCCACGCTCGTGGTTTCATTGACCGCTCTGGTAAAATCCATCTTAGGGCGGGGATTTTATGGGCTGTCAAAAAGGGACATGTGGAAATAGCTGAGTATCTTCTTGATATCGATAAACATCTCGTTGATGTTTGTGACGATGTTAATTACCGTTCTCTTCTACACTACGCCACATGCAATTGCGATGATACCATGGTCAACATGCTGCTTCATCGCGGCGCACGTGTCAACAGTCCCACAGCTATACGGGGTTGGTCACCTCTTCACTTTGCTGCACAGAGAGGGTATTCGTCGATTGTTAAACAATTGTTGAGCCGAGGAGGTGACATATTTGCTCAAACGCACCGGGGAATGACTCCGCGGATCTTAGCAGCTCGGAGTAATCATGAGCATGTCGTTCGCATAATCGATGGATATGCGCGGAAAGACCCTACAAGTCACAGCAATGTTCTGGTACATAAACGTTCGGGTCGAGCGAGGAAAAAAAAGCGCCAGAATCGCATCAGCGTGACGGTAGGCTTATAATTACCTAATTAGCTATACTTAATTATTTGCGTGAATATAAGAAGGACTCTCTATCAAGTTTTAGAAAAATTATTCTTTTCTATTGAATATGCCTGTTTTAAATGGGTAAGATAAAATTAGGAGGATGTAGACAGGACACCCTCAATTTATAACCGCTAATATAATAATCCGCTGCTCTACAAATAATGCGGCAAATGACTAATAACGGTGCAGGCGTCTCTGCTGGCTAAAACGCCGGTCCGGTGCCGCCACACGAGTGGGTCTTGGCCGCTAGCCGCCCGCTGCTCTGTTTTAGCCTCGGCGTTCCAGTCCTATTTTAGAGAACCGGTTTGAAAGAAGACGGAACGGTGGACCGGAGAGGGCTAAGTGATGCCGCCACCCCCCGACCCGTTAGTGCGGGCCGCCTTAGTTTTAATCGGATGCCAGAACCTCCAGTCCTAGCACAACATTTACATGCAAGACTGTCACATGATTTTACCCAAGGATTCGACGCATATTAGGGTGTTTAGGTATACATGGGGTGAGAAAAGGGGGAGTATGGCACCCCAACCCATTTGGGCAAACTTAGCATGTGCGATGAACTGTAGGGAGTTTCAACCCCTGAAATATGTTGGTGAAGTCGAGGACTACTAAGGACGCATAGGATTTCGTGGGTGCTCTTGATCTAGCTAGAGTTTTATAAACCCCCGTCTTATCTTTTTAACGCCGCTGGTGCCTTGACTGTCAGCTAATAGGTTTATGTATGCTGTATCGATAGGGTATTTCCCCCAGCCACGACCGGTTCTCAACCCGGTACAGCATCCACAGGGTGTTCGGTCGATCCGGAGAACACGAATAATCCAATCATTGAAACACTTTACTATAGAAATGATATTGTAGATCTGAACACGCTCAGCCTCTTCAATGACTGTTGTATTTTATTACGTAGAAACTTAACAAATAGTCTTAGCGCATAAACTAATACGTCCAGTGGCAGGCCTTATAAGCATTACTTGATATGCACATTTTCTTTGTTGCTATGGAGTATTCGGACCTCCAAGCCTTCAAATCTTATCGCTTTGTTGAGGTTTGACGACGAATGCGGCGATGCCTTTTCCTTTTGTCGATGATGGTTCAAATTGTAAAAAACTCGATTTAATTCGGAAAAATATCGACGTAGTCGTCTAGTTTTAGCCAGAAATGCCTTGATCCACCACGACCTCCATCTCACGACATTTCTAGTAGATTGCGTATTTGAATACCATAAAACACACATTTTCTTTTCTAATAATTCCATCATGGCCGCATCTGGGCGACCGTATGCCCCCCCATTCTCGCCATGGGGAAAGCGATTTGATACTTCTATGGATAATCCACCACGGGAAGGGCCATATTTCACATGGGACAATCTAAGGCATTCTGCATACGCTCCCGAGGTGCCACGGATTAATGACCCCATGTATTACCTCGACTTACCCAACGAAAATCAACCCCAAGCCATACCTAGTAACGAGGAGTTAGACAAACTGTTTCGCACCGAGAGTATTCAGAAAGCGATGTATAGCGGCATGGTGACATGGGAAGCCATAACGTTGAACCGTTGGGTGCAGTTTTCTCCGCAGATAGGGCTCATGTCTGGAGGACATCTACAATCAGATGCAGGGGAATCCGCCAAAGCAAGCATGGCTATCTTCGACACGTACAGAATTCAAGTTGATGAGGAACGGTGGTTTCCGTTCTTCCGAAAAGCTAGGTGGCTTGATTGGACTGAAACGTCGCCACCTTCAAAGACATCCGGGATAGTTTGGAGCGTGGACGATCCAAAGCTATGGAATGAACTTCGCATATGCATAGAACTAGTAGATCGTATTTTCAAAGCACTTATTGAAGATAAAAATTCAGCTGGTTAGTACGACGTCCTACTCGAACGTTGGCGAAAGTCGTGTGCATGCTGAGCCGTTAGCAAGTCCGACACTAATACTTCTATAGTGGGTTAAAATCTAATGAATCTTCGATCTACAACTCATATTATATCAAAAATCTACCCTTCCAATTCCACGGCTTTTAGCGGTTGCTAATATCGGGGGTTCTGACACGTTGTAGTTTCAAACTATCCTATTTGGCCGCGTAGAGTATTGGCAAGATGTAGTGCCTCCAGAAGGGGGTGAAGAGCCGTATCCTGATGCTTTAGTTCTCCTTAGCTACGAAATGGAGAAATTGATTGCGAAAACGACCGGTAAACCTCTCGCAAATGAGGATATTGCTACACTAAGTAAATCTCAGTGGAGAGCAAGGCTAACAGAAACTCTCGCTGCTCATCTATGGGTATGTACTCTTAAATTTATCTTATCTTCTTATCAGTCTATGAGATCTAGGCATATTACTTTGAGAGTATGGCGTAAATCCTTTTGCCTATACGTAATGCATAAATTTAAGCAAGTGAGCAACTGACGGAATTTAGACCTTTGTTGACGATGGTATTAATTCAGAGGGGCGAGAATGGTCTCCGAGATCAAGGCCGTTCACATCAATGTGCCAGCTAAATGTTTGCAGGCTTAGGGTTCTACTCGATCCTCAACTAACGCTAGCAGAGCGTTGTAGGGAGCTTTTCATGGTAGCACAAACCGTGAGTAGTACATGTGCGACCAATGCTTTAGGAGTATTCTTCTGCTTATAACCATTTAGATGTTCCACGAACTTATGCATGCAATTATGTTTGGTCGAGAGCATGACCATTTAGCCAGGAGAGCAGTCAGGAATCGTGATTATACTCGTGATTACGAGCCTGTGAGTTTTTTCCCTCGTATTCTCAACTCGCCATTTCCTAACAAGATTTTAGTTAATAGACTGCCAAGGTGTTTCCGAACTTGGCATTTGCATGGAACAGAATATCCTTGGTGGAGGGTTTCAAATGTCTCGTAAGTCCTATCAGGTCTCGAGATGGTATGCCGACCTTCAAATATATACATCACTACTTAGCTTAGTTTACTCCCGAAGACGGATCAGCGGGACCTATTTGTCAACTTGGCTAATTCTACATTTAGAAATTATGGGCCTTGCGATCACCTCAATGTCACGGAAGGTACCAAATGCATTACTTAAAACCAGAGACCTTCATGCACCCGGAAGTTGGGGGGATGACGGCGCTATGATCGAGACCGGTGTGAGTACTATTCAGCGTTGATTTTTACATTTCTATTAGGACTTCTAGAGTACAAAAGCTTCCTTTCGCTTTGTGATAATGTCTTAGGAGCGCTAATTTTTCAGATCAATCATATCACACTCAAAGTGGCCATCACTAACTCTGAGTGTTATAGTATGCCCAATCAACATGGATTTCCAGATTGCTATCTGAGGCGTTCTGGAAAGACGAAAGCGTGCCACATAAGAGTGCAAACTTCTTTCACAGACCCTTTATATTCGTAAATGAGTCCTTCTATGACGAGAAGTACGCTGTCGAGGTATGTGGGACTCGCTGTTATCCTCTTATCCTTTGCTTTCTATATATCTCTGTTTTTGTCTAAGCTCGTTTAACCTATTAACACCATGCCTCACAGTGGACAAGTCCAATTGTTAGAGCGCCAAACCCGGTCTCCAACAGCTACGATACGGACATGAGCGACGTGAGGACTTGGAATGAGAGGCATCAACTTTGGGACTCCTTTTCGGCAGGATGGGATCGTAATGAGTATGTTCAAGTAAGTCTCGTCGCTGCCAGCTTCTCATCTCGATTTTTAGTATAAACACGTGTCTCTCATCTATTTATCCAGTCACACATGCCATCATTATTTGGCTCTAACTACTTCACTCTCTTCCCATGACCCTTACTTGATATAAGACAAGGCTAATATTTACGATAGTGGAGAATGTCTCCGGTACGTCATGACTCATGCGCGCAACTCGTTGCCACCCTACTATGACCTACAATGGCTAATACTACTTATCGCAGTGGGCCTTTACCAGATGTAGGACTACGATTACTAAATTCGAGCGGGCTTTCGCCGAAAAAGACGAAATTGGATGTGGTATAGCTGCCAACGAGATGGTGATGTTAGTCGACTGGACAGATCAAACTGCGTTCTCTCAAGCTTTGCCACAGGACGAATACGATTCACGTGTAAGTTGGATATTTCACGCCATTGGTAAGTAAATTTCCTGGAATATAGCGCTCAGTCGGCGCTCGTTCTTATTTATCTGTTCACCATCGAGCCCAATCATCCTTCTCTCCTTTTTATTTCTAGTTGTCAGATACCCTAAAAGCAGTTTAAATACATATCTGGATAGCCTCTAAGACTTTCCTTTTAGGTTTACTCATGATGGCATCAATTCCAATTAGAAAGAAGGGCCTACGACGGGATAAAAGCAAGCCAGAGTGGACTTTCACAGGAAACCCGAGTAAGGATCTGGTTGCTGCCGGCCTCACTGTTCCGGTTCGTCTAGCCATGTTCGAAAGTCAAAAAGAAGAATCGGTCGGGAAAAGTGAATTCTTTAATCAAGCGGATGACCGTGGTCAGACTGAGAGCGGATTTTCTCAGATTGACTATCTCCAACTCGCCGAAAGGGTCACGACGGGAGTCTCGAAGTATGCACTTGTATACTTTTCTTGGGTAGAAGCGATTGCAAGAGCGGGTACAAATATTCGTCGCGATCGGCAAGACATCCTTACGGCGTACCCGCAAAGTCATGAAACTCATTGGGCATCAGAGTGGTTTTTCGAAGAGCCGGGATACGATAAACGTGTGGGTTATATTGATAATGGTGTGCCCTTGCAAGCGACATTCAATTCGGCATCAACATATTGGGAATACATCCCGTGACGAGGCAACCTCGGAGAGTTATACTAGTTAATATCTATCAAATCGGACTAGTACACAGGACTAGTTCTGCTCTATATCCTACCCATATTATATTACGGATTGAAACATTACTAAATAGGCTTCGGGGACTTTTGGTAGGGGGCGAGGGGCAGTAAGTAACTAAAACATTAGATTGGTTCTCTAAAATAAGAGTTAGGTCATAGAGATGAACGTATCTAGGGAACCTAGCGCACGTGACTATGAGCATTTTGAACCTTTTATACTAAATAGACTTAAATTAACGAGAATTCCTCACTAAAACTACTACTATAAATATTATATCTCTCACTTGTGAATATGAGGTAACATAGTAACAAGCTGTGTTGGATGTAATATATGGATTGCATGGTAGCCGTGATCGAAGGCAGGGTCTATAAATCATTATCATGTTCTGCTTTGAAGAGAGTTAACATTGCTTAGATCTGAATGGAAGCATCCTCAAGTACTTCTCTGGTGTTTTCGAGAACTCAATGCATCGCATATAATAGTAGCATATTTACTCCCCATTCCATTCAGCCACCACAAATCCGAGGTTCGAACCAGCTGGCTGCTTCGCCCCCTGAAACTCAAAACGAGGGTCAGCGTCGCTAATTAGTCTAGCCCAATCCTCCACCTCTCGCTCATATGAGTTCTGTATCTCAGTCATAGAAAGGTCCATGGATCTACATAGTATCGTATATTAGCAGGCAAGTAACAAAGATTGGTAAGCTTTAAGCTAAGACAGTTCATAACTTACCGAAGACGGTCCTCCTGCCATTGGGATATAACCCCAGGCTGCGGTAAGATATTGTCATTAATGACGATCTTAGCGCCTTTCTTAAGCGCAGGGATATGGTTTCTTAAGATCTTGATGGAGTATTTATCAGACCAGTTGTGAAATATCCAGCGAAAGAAATAGACATCCGCTCCCACTATCGGCTGTTCTGTGAGGAAGTCGTGTGCCATAAACTTGACACGGCCAGCTAGGTCAGCTGGTGTTTCTTTCTGGGCTGCTGAGATCACAGCTTCAAGGTCCTGAACCACACATGTTACTAGCGGGCTTCATTAGAAAGCGCCGAGATGTGACATATCACTTCGTCACATAAGGGGCGAAGAAGAGGACAGGTGTCACACGGCCGAGACTGCCTTAGACCTGCAGGAGACTATTGACTGGTCGTATGCATGCGCGCTCAACAGTCTGAGACCTAACCCACCTATATAAAAACTATTGAAAAAAATAAATCACTTAGACTTATAAATATATACAGAAAGAATTAACAGTTTTAAAAGTATTAAAATATATAAACTATAGCTTAAAATTTTTTAAATATAAAAAAAACTGATTTTTTTAAATTAAAAAAAAAAAAAATTATAAATTTTAAAAAACTAAAAAAAATTATTAATTAAATAAACTTTGTTTTAAGTTTTATAAAATAAACTTTTGTTATAAATAATTTTTTTTTTATTTAAAAAAACTTTTATATATATATAATATTATTTTATTATTATATTTTTTTTTTTAAATTTAATTTTATTTATTTTTTATAAATTTTTATATTTTTTAAATTTATTATATTTATATTTATTATTAATAATTTTATTAATAATTAATTATTTATAACAATATTTATTATTAATAATAATATTATTTTATATTTATTTATTAATTTAATAATTATATTATTTATAAATATTTTTATTTTAGTTTTATAAAAATTTAAAAATAATAAGTTTAAAAAAATTTAAATAAATTAAAAAGTTTAAAAAATTTTAACAAATTAAAAAATAAAAAAAACTTTTTATTTTTTAATAAAAAAACTAAATAATTTAATTTAAAAAAAAAAAACTTTATATTTAAAAAAGTTACTTTTAAATTATTATATAATTTATTTTTAATATTATTTTAAAAATTATTTATTTTTTTATATATAAATTTTATATAATTATTATTTTTATTATTAATATATATAT
>MU378589.1:0-13202 GCA_022495175.1 Hypoxylon argillaceum | reverse complement strand
AAAATATTTACTTTTAAGTTTAATAAACAAATATATATAAATTTTTTATATAAACTTATTAATTAATTATATATATATTTATATAATATTTTATAATTTATATATTATATTATAGTTTTAAATTAAAATAAGTTTAAAAATTAAAATTAATTGCTAATTTATTTACTAAATTATTAACAATTATATAAATACAATGTTTTTTTTTAAATCGTTATATTTTTATATAATTAGTTAAAACTTTTTATATAGTTAAATAGTTTTATTTTTAACTTTTTGTACAAGCTTTAATTTAAAAATTTAAATATTATAATATTTATTAAAATTATATTTTATAAATTTAAATATTTTTTATATAAATAATTTATTAATTTTTATTATATTAAACTTTTTAAAAAAAAGTTTAAATATATTAATAATGCTATTTGTTTATAATTTAATAACTAGTTTATAATTTACTTTTTTTTTTTAGCTAAAAAACATATGATTTAATTATACAAAAAAAATTAAAAACTATACCGATTTTTTAAATCGGCTTTTTTTTTTTATATAACATTTATTAATATAAATAATATATTGTTTTTATAATTTTATTTTATATTTTTTGTTATATAATAGTAAAACTTAATTTATATATATTAAAACTTTATAAACTTGTTAATTATATTAATAATAATATTGAGCTTTTTAACAGCTTATATTTTGTATAGTTTATTTTAGTTTTGTTTTTTTTGCTATATAAATACTTCATTTTTTAATAATAATATAAATATTTTATATAAAACAAAGCTGTTTTATTAATTAATTATATAATTAACTTTAATTTTAGCCCGTTTTTTTTAAAGCATTTTTATAGCTTTTTTAATAGCTTTTACTTTTTATATAATATTTAAAAATAGTAAAAAATTTTAATTAATTTATAAATAAATATTAAAAATAAGTAATATTAATACAAAACTATTAAATTTTGTAATATTATTTAAAGCTTTTATTATTATTTATAAAATTTTTTTATTTTTTATATAATAATTTATTTTATTTTTTAAAATATTATATATATAATAAAAAAATCTATATATTTATTTAATTTTGTTAATAGTTTAATAAGCTTTTATAAACATTTTTTAATATATAATATTTATTATTTTAATTTAGTTTTAAAATTTTTTAAACAAAAAATTTATATTTAAGTTATATACAATATAATTTAAAAAGTTTTAATATATATTAATTTAACATTTATAAAATGTTTTTTATATATTTTTTATATTTATTATATAAAAAAATGTTATAGTTTAAAACAATGTTGTTATATTAATTATATATAATATTTATTTATTGTTTATTTATACAATATTAATTATTACTTTATAGTTAAAGTTGCAATTATTTTTAATTATAAACTTAAATCGTTTTAAAACTTAATTATACAATTAATAATAATAACAGAACTTTTAAATTTTTTTTAAAATGAATTAATTAATATTGTAGTTAATTTAAATTAACATTTTATGTAATTTTTTTATATAAAAATATTTAAAGCAATAATACAACTAATATAACTTAATTTTAATAAAATATATATTAACTTTATATAAACTAATATTAAAAAATAAATATTTTTATTTACAAATAATAAAAATTGTATTTTTATTTTTTTATATAATAATATTTTTAATATTATTAAAATATATATTTATTTTATTAACATTTTTTAATAAAAACAAAAATAAAGTTAAAATATTTAAAATATAATATATAATAATATTTAATATATTTTTTATTTATATAATACTTATAAATATAATAGTATTATTTATATTAAATTTAATATATATATTTTTAAAGCTTTAATTTATTTTTATATAAAAATTTAGTTTTAAATAAACTTTTAGTTGTACTTTTTTTACTATAAAATAATTAAAAACTTTTATATTTTATAGTTTTTTTTAATACTTTATATAATATTAAAAATTAAAAATAAACTAATTAATTAATATAGTTTTATTATATAATTAAATATTTTTGTTAATTGTATAATAAAAATAAATATTGTTTATTAAAAACTACATCGCTTTTTTAGCAAATTTAATATTAATATTAAATTTTTTTTCATTTAATTTTAAATAACTTTTAGTTGTTATTAAATATTAAAAAAACTTGTTTAAAATAAATAATTCGTTGTAAATTATTTTATATAAATTAAAATATTAATTTTTAATATAAAAATATTTTTATAAAATATAATTAATAAATTAACAACTTTTTTTATTATATATAAAGTATTTTTTTTTTATATAATTAATTTAATTATATTTAATTTATAAACTTTTTTAATACTTGTTAAATTTTTAGTTTTTTATATAATTAAAATTGTACTTTTTGTTTATTAAATAAATATTTTATAAAACAGCTATTTAATTGTTGTTTAAAATATAAAAGTATATACAAAAATTAATAAAAAATATTTTGCAAGTTAGTTTTTAAAATATTAAAGCTATTATTAATTTAAATATTTTATAGTATATTTATATAACAGTTGTATTTAGTTAAATTTTGTTTTAATAATTAATATTTAAAATTTATTAAATTTTTAATAGCTTATTAATTATTAATTTTAATATTTTATATAAAGCTTTTTTAAAATTTTTTTATTTTATTTATATAAAAATAATAATAATTTAATTAGTTTAATATTAACTATAGTTTATATTTATATTAAAATATATATTTATTATATAGTATATTTTATATTAAGTTTTGTTTAATTTAATATTATATATAAAAAAGTTTTTTATATAATTTTTTAAAATGCAAAAAAATATTATATAATATTAATTATTTAAAATATTTAATTGTTTATAAACATTAATAAATAATCTAGCTTTATTGTATAAAAAGTTGTATAATTTGCTAAAATAGTTGCATTTTTTTTTTTATATTTTTTAAAATATTGCATATTTTTTTAATAAAATAATTTTATTTCGTATAATTTTTATAAAAAATAAGTTTAAATAAATACTTAAAAATATTAAATTTAAAGTTATATAATAATTTAAATATAAAGTAAAAATAACTAAAAAAATATAACAAACAAAGTATTTATAAACAAATAAAAAATTAAATTAATAACTTGTTTAAAAAGTTAATAATTTGTACTGTTTATATAACTGTTTTTTAATAATAAATTAAACAGTAAATTATAAAATTTAAAAGTAAACATTTTATAAAGCTTTTTTTAGTTGTATAGTTTTTAGTTAAACTAAAAGTTGTTTATTTAAAAATAAAAGTATATAAACAGCAAAAAAAAGTGTTGCTATTACAAAAGTAAAAATAAGTTATATTAACAACTTAAATTATAAAAGTAATTTTTATATAAAAAACTTTAACTATATTTAATAAATTAACAGTTTTTATAAATATACTAATTTTTTAAATATATATTAACTTTTTAAAACTTTAGCTAGTTATAAAAACTTATTTTTTGTTATATAACTTTTTAATATTATAATATTAATTTTTTTTAGTATTAAAAAATTAATTATTAATTAAAATAATATATAATCGACTATATTAAATTAATATTTCAACTAATTTTTAAAATTTTTTTTATACATTTTTAAAAACTTTTAATTTATATATTTTATATATATATATTTTATTAATTAACAAACTATATATATTTATAAATATAATTTATTTGTAGTAAAAATATTAAAAGTTATTTTTTAATAGTTTTTATTAATATATTTTTGTATAACTGTTTTACTAATGCTGAAATAATTAGCAAGCTTGTTATATAAAAAGTTATAATTAAATAATTGTTACTTTTTAGCTTTTTGTTAAAATTGTTATAATATTATTATAATTAAAAGTTTATTGTTAAACTTATTTATATAACTAAATTATTTAGTAAAAAATTTAAATTATAAGCTTTTTTTTATATATATGTTTTTTATTTAAATAAAAAAAAATATATATATATATAATTAATTATAAATAATAAAAATTTTTTAAATAACAATATTGTTTGTTATTATATTCTTTATATAAAAACGTTTTTTATTTAAATAAAAAAAAAATGCGTTTATACAATAAAAAACTTGATTTTTTTTTATATATAACAATATATATATTTTTTGCTCAAATAAAAAGAAAATATATATATATAAATATAAACTTAAAACATAATATAAAAGTAAACATTTTTTGCTTAAGTAAAAAAAAAGTATGTTTATATAATTAAAACTTTAATATTGTTTTAATTAGTTTTTATTTTTAAATTTTATTAATTTGTAATATATTGCTATTAAAATAAATAAAAACTAATATAACTATTAATTAATATTGATTTAGTTTTATATAATTAATTATATATAATAAAGTTAAAGCAAAATATAATATTGTAATTATACAATGCTATTATTGTTTTTATTTTTAAAAAAAAATCTTTATACATATAATATATATACAAAAGTTATATAAGCTTATTAACAGCTCGCTAATGTTGCATATAACAAAGTACAGCTAACTACTTAGTAAACAAATAGCAAATTATACAAAAAAAATCTAAATACATATTAACTGCAACTAATACTGCTATTTCAACAATTAAAAATAATTTTTTATATAAAAGTTAATAATATATAATTGTTTAATTTGTTTTTATTAAATAAATAAAATATTTAAATATTAATTTTATTTTTAATTTTATATAAAATAATAGTTTAGTTTTTTTTTTATATAAAAATTTTTTAAATATAATATTAAAAATATTATTTATTTAAAATTTTATAATTATAAATTTATTAAGTTTTTTTTTAATATATAATAAATATAAATTATATATAAATATTTTTATATTTAATTTTTAATAATAATATTTATAATATATTTTATATTTGTTAATTTAATAGTTATATATATTATGTACATAGTATATATAGCTTATAGTTAACAGTATTATAAATATATAGTTTAGTCAACTATATAGCACGTGATTTGTACAAGTTTATATAACTTATACTATAACCGAGACTTTTACAAACTTAAACTTATAAAATATAGTATTTTTAACTTTTTTTCGATTTATTAATTCTGTAACTTTTATATATAGTATATATAGTATTACTATAATATAGCTAATTAATACTAATTAATAGTTCATTAGCAACTATAAATTAACAATGTAGAAAAAACAAAATGTGTTTATATAACTAGTTATAATTAGCTAATTAATTAAATTTCTGTGCTATATTTTTAACTTTTTTATACAACAGTGAACAAGATATATTTATTGTTAAAAGTTAAAAATATATTAAATTAACTATTTAAACAAATAAAACGTAGCATATATAAAAACAGAATGTTATATATATACTAAATCGACTTTTGTATAATTAATTAACAAAATAGCAAATTATTTTATATTTTTTATACTAATTATTTTTGACAATTTTTTATAAAGTAGAACTAACTATTAACTAGTTAACTATTAAATATTAACAACTTTTCTGTACATTTACTTTTTTAGCTCGTTTTAACTTTAAACTAACATATAAAAAAAAAGTTAAAACTTAATATATATAGAAGCAAAATGCTATATATGTACTAGTTAAACAACAAACATTAAAATTTTTATACTAAAGTTTGAAATAAACGCAGTATATTAAAATCAACTTTTATATAATTGAAAAAAACGCAATTTAGTTAATGTACTACTTAGACCGGCACTAACATTTTACACTTTACTTTTTTTTTCTTCTTTTTTTTCTATTTTTTTAAATAACGATTTACTATATTATTAACTATTTATTCAACTAGAGTTAAAACTAGTTAATTAATTAATTAATTAATTAATTAATTAACTAGTTAATTAATTAACTAATTATTTAACTAGTTTAAAAACTAGTTATTTAATTAAATCTGTAATTAATTAATCGACTAAGTTAAAAACTAGTTAAAAAGACTTTTTAAAACTTTTTTGAACTTTTTTAACTTTTTTAAAACTTTTTCAACTTTTTAAAGCTTTATAAAGCTTTAAAAAAAAACTTTTTAAAATTTTCTTTATTGACTTTTTAATTTTTCGACTTTTTTTAACCTTTTTAATTTCGACTTTTTTTAACTCTTTTTTTAACTTTTTTTTTTTCTTTTTTTTAAGTATAAAGTACTAAATATAATTATACAACTTATATAATTAATTAACAAAATTAAAACTTTTTAAAAAAAGTAAAACTGTTTTTAAAACAGTTTATATAATTACTTTTTTTTTACAGCAGTATTAAAAAAAGCTATTTTAATACTTCTATATAAAAAAGACTTTTTAAACAAGTATTTTATTTATACGTTTTTACTTTTTCGACTATTTTTAACTTTTTAAAGCTTTTTTAAACCTTTTAAAACCTTGTTAATAACTTTTGATCTTTTTAAACTTTTAACTTTTTTAACTACTTTTAATTACACTTAGTTTATTATACTTTATAAATTTAAATATTTGTATAACAAACAAATAAATATTAATAAATAGTTAATTAAACAAAGTATATAAACAGAACATATAAAAAGTTGCTAGTGTTAATTCAATAGTTGTACGTACTATGTACGTAGTATATATAGCCTATAGTTAATAGTACTATAAATATACAGTCTAGTCAATTATATAGCATATAACTTGCATAAGCTTATATAACCTGTACTATAGCCGAGACTTCTACAAATTTAAACTTATAAAATATAGTATTTTTAACCCTTTTTCGATTTATTAATTTTATAACTTTTGTATATAGTATATATAGTACTACTATAATACAGCCCATTAACAATATTAATATAATTTTAATTTAATTAATTTATATAATAATTATATAATTTAAAATATAATATTTATTAAATATTTATTTTTTAGTTTTTTTATTAAATAAATATAATATTTGTTGATTTGGTTTTATATAATTGATTGTGTATAGTAGGGCTAAAGCAGAATATAATACTGTAATTATATGATGCTATTGTTATTTTTGTATTTAGAAAAAAATTTTCGTATATATAATATATATATAAAAGTTGTATAAGTTTGTTAGCAGCTTGTTAATGTTATATGTAATAAAGTATAGCTAACTATTTAATAAGCAAATAGCAAATTGTATAAAAAAAATTTAAATATATATTAACTGCAACTAATATTGCTATTTTAACAGTTGTAAACTTTTTTTTTAGTTGCAGTTTTTTTTATATATATATATTTTTTAATTTTTTTTTATATATGCTTTTATTTGTATATACAATTTGTTAATTAAAACTAATGTTTTAAGTGTTTAGTTTAATATTTTTTTTGTTAATATATTAGCTAGATTATTTTTTTTGTTAATTTAGTATATTTTAAAGATTTTTTTTTTTTTATATAACTTTTATAGCAATATAATATTAATTATAAGTTGTTTTTTTTATGTTATATTAAATTTGATTAAATAGTTATATAACAACTTTAAATCAAAGTATAAAATCGTTAAAACTTATAATATATTTAACATTTTTAAAATTTTTTAAAAAGTTATATAAAAAACAATTGTACTATTAAATTTATTAATTATTTTATACAGCTTATTAGTTAGTACATTTTTAATTATTTATTTATATTTGTTTAAATTTTAATAAATAATATTGTTAAAAATTTCAAATTTAAAGTCAGTATTATTTTTTGTACAAGTTTTTATAGCTAATACGATTAAAAATTTAATTTGCAACATTATGTTTATATTATTTACAAATAAACTATTAATAAAAATAAAAAGCTTTATATAATATAAATCGAAAAGTATAAATATTAGCTTATAGTTGCAATTGTTGATTTGTTATTTAATTTATTTATTTAAAACAGTTATATCAGCTTTTTAAAAGTTAATAACTTAAGCAATAATAAATAAGTTATATAAAACTTTTAATTAGTAAATATTGCTTATATATATATTTTAAACATGTTAAAAAATATACTGCTATATAAAGTTTTTTATACAAAAGTTAATTTTAGCTAATTATATAGCTTAATTTTTTTAAATTAATATAATATATTTGTTTATAAATATAACTTAAATATTATTAAACTTAATCGAATTGTTTTTATTTAAGATTTACTTAAGTTTTATTTTAAATTTTGCTATATAAAGCTTAATTTTTTTTTTAGCTAAAAATTTCAAAGTTACAAAATTAAAAATATTATTTATTTATAGTTTAATAATACTAAACTTTTTAAAGCTATTGTTAATAATCAATAAATAAAAGTTATACAAAAAAACTGTTATTTTTAATTTTTAACAGTAATATTTATAATATATTTTAAACCAATATAAGTTTAATTTAGCTAGTTTATATAATAGTTATATAATTTATAATATAATTTTTTTAAAATATTTACTTTTAAGTTTAATAAGTAAATATATATAAATTTTTCGTATAAACTTATTAATTAATTATATATATGTTTATATAATGTTTTATAATTTGTATACTATATTATAGTTTTAAATTAAAATAAATTTAAAAACTAAAATTAATTGCTAGCTTATTTGTTATATTGTTAACAATTATATAAATATAATATTTTTTTTTAAATTGTTATATTTTTGTACAATTAGTTGAAACTTTTTGTATAACTAAATAGTTTTACTTTTAATTTTTTATATAAATTTTGATTTAAAAATTTAAATACTGCAGTACTTGTTAAAGTTATATTTTATAAACTTAAATATTTTTTATACAAACAGTTTGTTAATTTTTGTTGCATTAAACTTTTTAAAAAAAAGTTTAAATATATTAATAATATTATTTATTTATAATTTAATAGTTAGCTTATAATTTATTTTTTTTTTTTAATTAAAAAACATATAATTTAATTATATAAAAAAAGTTAAAAACTGTATCAATTTTTTAAGTCGGCTTTTTTTTTTTTATACAACTTTTATTAAAGTAAGTAATATATTATTTTTATTGTTTTACTTTATATTTTTTGTTATATAATAATAAAGCTTAATTTATATATATTAAAACTTTATAAGCTTATTAATTATATTAACAATAATATTAAACTTTTTAATAGTTTATATTTTATATAGTTTATTTTAGCTTTGTTTTTTTTGCTATATAAATATTTCACTTTTTAGCAATAATATAAATACTTTATATAAAATAAAACTGTTTTATTAATTAATTATATAGTTAATTTTAATTTTGGCTTGTTTTTTTTAAAACATTTTTATAGCTTTTTTAATAGTTTTTGCTTTTTGTACAATATTTAAAAATAATAAAAAATTTTAGTTGATTTATAAATAAGCATTAAAAACAAATAATATTAATACAAAGTTATTAAACTTTGCAATATTATTTAAAGCTTTTATTATTATTTATAAAATTTTTTTATTTTTTATACAATAATTTATTTCATTTTTTAAAATATTGTATATACAATAAAAAAGTTTATATACTTGTTTGATTTTGCTAACAGTTTAATAAGCTTTTATAAATATTTTTTAATATATAACACTTATTATTTTAGCTTAATTTTAAAACTTTTTAAACAAAAAGTTTATATTTAAATTATATACAATATAATTTAAAAAGTTTTAATATATGTTGATTTAGCATTTATAAAGTACTTTTTATACATTTTTTGTATTTATTATACAAAAAAATGTTACAACTTAAAACAACGTTGCTATATTAATTATATATAATATTTGTTTATTGTTTATTTATATAACATTAATTATTACTTTATAGTTAAAGTTGCAATTGTTTTTAATTATAAATTTAAACTGTTTTAAAACTTAATTGTACAATTAACAATAATAACAAAACTTTTAAATCTTTTTTAAAATAAATTGATTAATGTTATAACTAGTTTAAGTTAATATTTTATATAGTTTTTTTGTATAAAAGTGTTTAAAGCAATAGTATAATTAATATAGCTTAGTTTTAATAAAGTATATATTAATTTTATACAAGCTAATATTAAAAAACAAATATTTTTATTTATAAACAATAGAAATTATATTTTTATTTTTTTGTACAATAATATTTTTAATATTATTAAAGTATATATTTACTTTATTAGCATTTTTTAATAAAAACAAAAATAAAATCGAAATATTTAAAATATAATATATAGTAATACTTAATATATTTTTTATTTATATAGTACTTATAAATGTAATAATATTATTTATATTAAACTTAATATATGTACTTTTAAAGCTTTAATTTATTTTTATATAAAAGTTTAGCTTTAAATAAGCTTTTAGTTGTACTTTTTTTATTATAAAATAATTAAAAGCTTTTATATTTTATAGTTTTTTTTAATACTTTATATAATATTAAAAACTAAAAATAAACTAATTAATTAATGTAGTTTTATTATATAATTAAATATTTTTGCTAGTTATATAGTAAAAATAAACATTATTTATTAAAAACTGCGTTGTTTTTTTAGCAGATTTAATATTAGTATTAGATTTTTTTTTGTTTAATTTTAAATAATTTTTAGTTGCTATTAAATATTAAAAAAACTTATTTAAAGTAAATAATTCGTTATAAATCATTTTGTACAAATTAAAATATTAGTTTTTAATACAAAAGCGTTTTTATAAAATATAGTTAATAAATTAACAACTTTTTTTATTATATATAAAGCATTTTTTTTTTATATAATTAATTTAGTTATATTTAATTTGTAAATTTTTTTAATACTTATTAAATTTTTAGTTTTTTATATAATTAAAATTATATTTTTTGTTTATTAAATAAATATTTTATAAAATAGCTGCTTAATTATTGTTTAAAATGTAAAAACATATGCAAAAGTTAACAAAAAACACTTTATAAATTGGTTTTTAAAATATTAAAACTATTATTAATTTAAATATTTTATAATATATTTATATAATAGTTGTACTTAGCTAAACTTTGTTTTAATAATTAATATTTAAAACTTATTAAGCTTTTAATAGTTTGTTAATTATTAGTTTTAATATTTTATATAAAGTTTTTTTAAAATTTTTTTGTTTTATTTATATAAAAGTAATAATAGTTTAATTAATTTAATATTAATTATAGTTTATATTTATATTAAAATATATATTTATTATATAATATATTTTATATTAAATTTTGTTTAGTTTAATATTATATATAAAAAAGTTTTTTATACAACTTTTTAAAATGTAAAAAAATACTATATAATATTAATTGTTTAAAATATTTAATCGTTTATAAATGTTAATAAATAATTTAGCTTTATTATATAAAAAGTTGTATAATTTGCTAAAGTAATTACGTTTTTTTTTTTAAGTTTTTTAAAATACTATATACTTTTTTAATAAAATAATTTTATTTTATACAATTTTTATAAAAAGTAAGTTTAAATAAATATTTAAAAATATTAAATTTAAAGTTGTATAATAGTTTAAATATAAAATAAAAATAACTAAAAAAGTATAATAAACAAAATATTTATAAACAAGTAAAAAGTTGAATTAATAACTTATTTAAAATATTAGCAATTTATATTATTTATATAACTGTTTTTTAATAGTAAATTATATAATTAATTGTAAAACTTGAAAATAAACATTTTACAAAGTTTTTTTTGTTTGTATAATTTTTAGTTAAATTAAAAATTGTTTAACAAAAAATATTTAATAAACAATAAAAAAAAAAGTTGCTGTTTTAAAAATATATGTTATTAATGTTTTAGTTTTTATAAAAAGTAATTATATAAAAGTTTTAAACTGTATTTATAAAATTAACAGTTTTTTTAAATACTTAAGTTACTATAAATTATAATAGCTTTGCAAAATTTTAGCTAGTTGTATTATTTTGCTTTTGTTTATACAATTTTTTATTTTTATAAAAACAATTTTTTTTACTTTTAAAATGTTAACTAAGTTATAATATAATATATAATTAATTTAGTTAAACTAATATTATATTTAACTTTTAAAATCTTTTTTATATGTTTTTAAAAAATTTTAACTAATATATTTTAAATATTTATATTTTATTATTTAATATATAAAATAAATAAAAAAATGTTGTTTTATAGCAGTAAAAATGTCGATAAATTTGTTTTAATACTTTGTAGTAATATATTTTTATATAGTTATAATACTAGTACTAAAATATTTAGCAAGTTTATTATATAAAAAGTTATAAATATAAATAGCTTTTTGTTTAGTTTTTTATTAAAGCTGTTAAAACACTATTATATTTAAAAATTGTTGTTTTAGCTTATATATACAATAGCGTTGTTTAAATAAAAAATACAAACTATTTGTTTATTTTTATATATATGTTTTTTACTAAGTAAAAAAAAATATATTTATACAATTAAATGCAAATAACAGAAATTTTTTAAGTAATAACATTGTTTATTATTGCTTTTTTTATACAAAAACGTTTTTTACTAAATTAAAAAAAATACATTTGTACAATAAAAAACTTGATTTTTTTTTGCATATAATAATACGTACGTTTTTTACTAAATAAAAAAAAGTATATATATACAAAAATAAACTTAAAATATAATACAAAAGTAAACGTTTTTTGCTAAGTTAAAAAAAGTACGTTTGTACAATTAAAATTCAAAAGTTATTTTAGTCGGCTTTCGTTTTTAAATTTTGCTAATCTGTAATATATCGCTGTCGAATAAAAAAAGCTAATATAACTATTAATTAATATTAATTTAACTTTATACAATTGATTATATACAGCAGAGCTAAAGCAAAATATAATATTATAATTATACAATGTTATTATTGTTTTTATATCTAAAAAAAAATCTTTGTATATATAATACATATACAAAAGTTATATAAGCTTGCTAATAGCTCGCTAATGTTATATATAACGAAATATAGCCGACTATTTAATAAGCAAGTAGCAAATTGTACAAAAAGAATTTAGATACATACTAACTGCAACTAATACTGTTATTTCAACAATATTTTTAATTTAAATTATTATATAATTATATATATATTTAAAAAATGTTTTATAATTTTATAT
Source organism: Hypoxylon argillaceum (assembly GCA_022495175.1). Taxonomy (NCBI): domain Eukaryota; kingdom Fungi; phylum Ascomycota; class Sordariomycetes; order Xylariales; family Hypoxylaceae; genus Hypoxylon; species Hypoxylon argillaceum. Next base: position 152 of record MU378589.1, on the reverse strand, counting down.
ATATATTATAATTTTAAATTAATAATAGTTTTAAAATTATAATAAATTATTAATTTATATATTAAATTATTAATATTTATATAAAAATTTAAACTTTATTGTTATTTTTATAATTTTATATAATTAATTTAAACTTTTTATATAGTTTAATT